>VDFB02260343.1:0-20421 GCA_007258455.2 Sequoia sempervirens | reverse complement strand
GGAGAGAGATAGATAGTAGAGGGCTAAAGGTAGAGGGTAGAACGTAGCGAGTTAAGGGTAGATAGGAGGGAGATAAGAGTGAGTGAATTTGAATTTGTGGGAAATTTGTTGTGTGCTTGTCATATGACTTATTGATAATTGTTTTAGGGATATAGGTTAACTGAATTGTGGGAAATTGCAAAGTTTTGTTCTATACTTTTATATTTTGTTTAGCCCTAATCTGTTTAAGGTTTGAGATAGCAAGGAAGCCCTAGTTTACTCAAGATGGCACCAACAAAGCAACACTCTGGCCAGATTGATTATTTAAGTAGAAACCTCTATGATGACTTCCTAAATCAATTGCCCTTGTCAACAAATGATAGGAAGAAGGGATTGGTTTTGATGCAAGGAAAAACCCTAGGGGAGGGATTAGTGTATAATTGTTCCAACATAGCCTAATGGAGCTTCAATTTTTTCTCCTTGTGTTCCTTTCCTATCCTATCTTATGTTACTAGTCTTTTATGGTGTTGGGAAAATCTTAAGGTTGGAGTTTTGTCTTTGTCTTCATGTTAAACCCTATTGTTTATCTTACACCTTGGGTGGGATCTATTTTGCTGTTACTTTTGGAGGGGTTTTATAGACAACTTATGCCCCATCGTTTTGTCTAGGTTGTGTCCTCTTGGTCTTATTGTTTTAATTCCTTTGCATGATTTTATTTTTCCCTAAGTCTTGGATGACCCTATGCTTCATCGTTTTAAAAAAACATGTCATTTTTTGTCATCTGCCTAGTGATGTCCCCTCATTCTTTTAATAAATGTTTTATTTTGTAGGGGGAAAAATTTGTGTGACCGTTGATCAATTATCATTTGATCTCAACTGATCCCCGCTATCCGGTGATGACCCCACCACACTACTTTAGTTGATTGCAATATTGCGGGAAAGCACCAAGTGTCTCATCTGGTGAAGCTGAAGGAACAATGAAATACTTTGGTAAATTAGTTTGGCTTGAATACATTATGTAGCGGGTTACTAAACGTTTGTGAGATGCACGTGTTTCAAATTAGCTGATATGTTATGATCTCGGTGGGGAAGATGCTCGATAGTTAATGGAAAAGCTGGTGACTGCATTGAAAGAACAAGATTACTGATGATCAAGATCTACGGTTGCCCGCTATCGCGTGATCGGAAGTTGCAAGGTCTTTACTGATCACGATATCGTGGGAAAATGCCATGTGGATTTTCTTGGAAGCGTTTAGTATGGTGGGCCCTTATGGCCATGTGGATGATCGTGTTAGTTATTTTGAAGGTAGTCATTCGATGATTTCATCAAAGTGAAGGATCAATGACTAATATTTAAATCTGCATCAAATATGATTGGAGTCGTTTGTGCAGCATGTGAGTGAGCTTTAATGGCAAATGAGACATTTGATGGCATGATTTGATCAAAATACAAATAATTCACCTACTTTTATTGTATCATAAAGCATTCAAGTATCTTTGCGAAGCAGTCTCAAAGCTAAAGACGAAGTTAATAATTGCTACAGTAAGCTAAGTTGGAGTTTCTACAAACACAAATTTGTGAGTTAATTTTTGTGTCTCCTAGTTATTTTGAACCTGAATTTGGGAAAATTTTCTATGTGCTTGTCATAGGGCTTATTACTAAATGTTTTAGGGCTATAGGTTAACTGAATTGTGAGAAATTGTAGGGTTTTATTTTGTAATTTCATATTTCTTGTTAGTCCTAGTTGTTTAAAGTTTGAAATTGTAAAGAGGCCCTAGTTTATCTAAGATGGCACTGCCAAAGCAACATTTTGGCCAAATTGATTATTTAAATAGGAACCTATATGATGAATTCCTGGATCAATTTCCCTTGTCAACAAATTATAGGAAGAAGGGATTGGTTTTTATGGGAGGAAAAATCCTAGGGGAAGGGTTAGTATATAATTGTTCCAATATAGTTGATGCTAGGGTTCCTCTCATAGGTTTGGAGATGTTCAGATTGTGGTATGGATAGAGGAATTTTCCTCACCCCTTTTCGATCGGCTGATGTATGATTTGGGGAAGCTAGTGGTGCCAAATGTGTTCCCTGATGTAGAATTGCTTAGGGAAGTTGTTGCACGATATGACCCTGTCACATGGGTAATTAGAGATAATGATGGAAGGGTTATGTTATGCATTAACAGAGAAAAATTCCAACAGGTTTTTTATTTGAGTGAGCCTAGTGTGTACTTGGTTGCAATCAATCTTGAGGAGATGAAGCAGGAATATGGGAAGTTGAAGTCACTTTTTAGAGCCAAGTTGCTTCCACCTCATTTGGCTAGGGCAGGAGGTTCAAGATTTCATATTAGCCCTAGTGACCAAGAACCTTTCAGATTAAACTATTTTGTAAATCATTTCTTGGCCACTTTTTATTCATTATGCCAGATTCTAGGTTTCAATCCTAGTACTGTGATGCCCATTGCTTACATGTTCATGGGGGTGCAAATACAACACCCTAACTTCTCTATAACTTATGATTTTGCTTCTTTCTTGGCTGAAAGGATACATGAAGGGTTGTCGAAGTTGCAAAAAAATGATGCAGACACTCAATTATTTTGGTATTCTTTGTTAATGTATATGTTCTTGTTCAAGAATGTTGACTTTATCTCTGAGAAGATGGAATTAAGACAATTAGTTGATGGAAAAATATTGCCAGTATAGATATGGGCTATAGATTTATCTTGTAATAAGGAAAGCACTAGTTATGTGCAATTTGATAATTGTTTTTCTTCTAGATTGAGGGCTAGACTAATGGTGAATGTACCTAAGATTCTTGAGGAATTACATTATTTCCTCAGACCAAAGGGGAGGAGGCCAGAATTGAAAGTATTCCATAACTGGGGTGACATTATTCCATACCCAGTCAACACTATTTTAAGGGTGTATGGTTTTCAAGGGACCCCTCATATATTGCCATACAATGTGCCACCAAGAGTGGGGTTTGTAGAGGTTATGTGGCAGATTGGTTGTATCCATGCGGACAACCTTACTGGGAAGGGTAAAGGAACTTCTTTCCCATATTATACAATGGTATCAGATTTTGTATTTTCAAAAGGAGGTTGGGTGCATTTTGGAAAATTATTTGAAGATTACCATTTGAGGTGTGGTCCAAAGAAGCAACATGATCCTGAGGGTTTCTTTTCCCTTTTCAGACAAATAATATAAGGTGGTAAGTTTTTTCATGAGTTCAATTTTCCTGATTATTTGATTATAAATGAATTTGACCTAAATAGGCAGGAGTTGAACAAGGAGAAATGGATAACTTATGATAAGCTATTGGATATTGTGCACAAAATGGATCCAAAGTATGATCCATTGTTGGAGTTTAGTCCAAACCATAAGAAAATTGACTTTCTGATGGAGAAATTCAAAGAAATTATGGGCACCTTGAGGACCAAGAACATAAACTTAGAATTGAGTCTGGGTGTACAAGAACAAGGTGCCAGGCCAATTGAGACAAGGCCAACATACCAACCTATAGAAAGGTGGCCCATTTACAGGAGGAAAAAGGATGATAGAAATGATGAGGAGGAAGTGGATAGAAAAGGAAAACAAATAATGAAATTGCTTACACAACCAAGTCCAAAATTCAAAATGCCTGGGGAAATTAAAATCATTGATTTGGAATCATCACTTGAGGATAGTCCCTCATCACCACCATCTGAGCCAAGCCCTAAAAGGAAAAGAAATGATCAACCACAAGAGGATTTGTTGGATGAAATTGTTGTTACTGATCAGGATATGTAGATTGGTATGCCTTCCCCTCCTAGGCCACCTAAGTTGGTTTTATCCGACTTGGATATGAAAGGTAAATATGTGCAAGATGCAAGGATGGAAGCATGTACGAAGTTTCTAGATGATGATGCATTTGTAAGAACTCATGTCTTCTTGCAATTGGTATGGAGGATGAAATTTGAAGAATACCAAGATAAGTGTAAGAAGATGAGAGAATTAAGGCCTGACAAGTCAGACCAGGAGAATGATGATGAATTGAAAGCTGAATTAATGGATGAATTCAAGAACGTCACTCCCAAGGAAGGAAGAAAAATGGTAAGTTAGGTTGGTGTCTTGATTTTACTTGAATGGGACATTGTAGATTCTATAGATTTTAATGCTATTCTAAAGTCCAACCATCCCTTGCAAGACTCTAAAGAAGAGATCAAGGTAGCATTGCAATATTCTACCTTCAGTGAAGAATATGAGACTTTGGAAATTTGGGCATTGGCCCCTCAAGGGAAAAATCGAAATGTTACTAATATTAACCCAAATTTTAGAGAAGGGTTAATAATAAAGAGGGATTCAGAGACCTCAACCACTGAGGCTACTAATTTAACTATAAATGTGGCCAAATTGACCCAAAAGACTGCTGAAAGAGAGGAGGTTGAAAAGAAAAGCCTAATGGAGAAATATAATCTTTTAATTGAGTATAGTAAGATACAACAAAGAAATATTGAACTTCAGACTAAGGTGGATAGGTTAAGGTACAAATAGATTGGGGAAACATCAAGTGCTCCAAGGATCAGTACATTGCCTTCTACAATAGGGTCAGTGCCTCCTACTTCTCCTATTGTTTCCACACCAGGGTCTCCTAGTCAAAATCCTTCTCTCACCCCTTCTTTAGAACAAATTGATGAAGAGGTAGAATGCTCTATTGATCCTATGAAGAAGCAACTAATCCACAAAATTGAAGAATTACTAGCATCATTGAAGGTATGTGAGGAGGGATCCATTTTAAAGAAAAATGAGATTGTTACTACTGTCTTAAGGAATTTGAATGAGATATTTGATAATATATTATCATCTATATATTCTTTATATTCTTTATTATTAGATGCAATAAAGAATATTGATAGGGATCAGTAGGTAGTTATACCATTAATTGAAAATTGGATCCCTAGGGCCAATGATTTAGATATAATGTATAAGGCCTCAAGGTTTGATATAAATAATAGGCCCCAATCATTAAGGCCTACTCAAGTGTTAGTTAAATCATTGCAAGGTTTTCAGACCTTACCAAATGAATTGAGTAGGAAGATCAAAGAGTTGGTGAAGAATTTTGATGATTGGGGTAACACATTGTTACCTGACATAATTGATGAACAGAGGAATATCAGGTCACTCCAATAGTGGCAGGATCAGGCAAATCAGGTCATCATTGATCAAATTAAATTAATTTGTGATGACTTAAATTATGATTTGTTGGTGAGTTGTATGGACAAAATCATTGGCACCAACTCATTTTTGGAATCTTTTGAAAGAGAGGAAAATCAGGTAGCAATTAAATACATAACTTATAATGCCAAGGTGAATGAGGTAATTAATTTTGACTGGCCAACTAATGAGGAATATCAAAAATGGGTAAATAAGTATTTAACTGAGGAGGAGTAAAAGAGTTGGTTTCTAATGATTGGAAAATAAATTGTTGCAGTTACAATGGATTCCAGTTTTGTTCTTGGTGGTAGTCTAGGTGTGAGATTCTTGAGTTTTTTTGCTGCTTCATCAACCATTCTCAGCAAGCACTATGAACAAGAAGATTCTTCAAGTTGATTGATGTTGTAATGATTTTTGGAATATCACCAGGTGTTTTAATTAGCTAGTGACATGTGTACTTTCTGGCCCGATGCTTGTTTTCTCCTTCATTTTCTATAAGAAGGATTTCAATGCTAGAAGTATGGGTTAGCAAGTTAGATATCTTTTGGTCTAGTCTAAGTAGAGTTGCAGAGAAAATTGTAAAGTTTGATGGTATTAAGGAAAATGAAATTTAGGTTTTGAGTCATTCTATAGTAGGTTTTGAATTCATGGGGATTTGATGTTTTATGACAGTACTGGCATTTGAATTGAAATGATTAATTCAAACTCATGTCTCTCCATTGTACATGCATATCTGAATTTTGAATAAGATAATCAAGGGTTGTCTCGTTCATCTCACTATTGTGGTGTGTATGATTTCTATTTTGGCTTTAATTCAAGGAATTAATTAAAATGCTTGAATGTGATTGTAGGTGGATATGTTATGTATAAGGATTTGATAAGTAGTATTGGGTTAGAATACATGTTGATGAAACTGTAAAGCAATGTTCTCAAGGATCTTATATGTTATCTGTTAAACCTATCATAAACCCTTAGATGTTTATGAATTTGACTCCCTCAATGGATATATGGCACTGATCTAAGTTGTACTAATTTGGATGGTTCATTATTTTGTTTTTCTTTACCTAGCACTTGCTACAAATTGCAAATCAATGTATATTTTACACTGTGGATTGTGTTGTAGTTATCTCATGCTCCAAATAGTTGATAATACTAATGAACAACCAATTCTATTTAGTATTATCCTATTATGTTGAGCTATTAAATGAGATTATCTATTTTTGTTAATGTTGTTTACGATAATGATGCAGAGATTGTAAACACATTAAGGGATCACCCTCCCAGGTCTTGCAGAGCCCAAAGTGTAGGATGTATTTAAAATCCTTATCAGTTGGTCCAAGTCCTTCGAACTACTCTTGATTGGAATTAGAAATTCCATAGGTAGATTAGAAGACCAACCTGGTTACAGTAAAAACAACTAACACTACCCTTAACCCTTAACCCTTTATCTCTCTCCCACTCCCTCCCTCTCTCACTAATACCCTCTATCTCTCTCCCCTCTACCCATAACCCTAAACCCTAAACTCTTAACCCTTAAACCCTCTACCCTCTACCATCTCTCTCTCTCAATACTCTCCCTCCTACCCCCTCTCCCTCTCTCAGGTCTCTCTCTCTCAATCACTCTCTCTATCTCTCTCCCCTCTACCCTTAACCCTAAACCTTAAACCCTCTACCCTCTATCTCTCTCCCACTCCCAACCTCCCTCCCTCTCTATCCAGTCTCACCCTCCTACCGCCTCTCCTTCTCTCAGGTCTCTCTCTCTCAATCAATTTTCAAGCATTGATTATCCTTAAAACAATGGGGTAAAGGAAATTAGAATATCAAGAATATTATAGATAATATTATTAATGGGTTGGGTATGTGCAGGATCATGATGGGCCAAAAATTGGCGATATTATGGGTATGTGTAGGGTATGTGGCTGATGACTTTTTTTTACCCAAAATTGATGAAACGAAAAGGGTTTTTAAAGGAGATTCTCAGCTTTCCACCAATACAAATTATGCTTTACGTTGAATTTAATAAATAATTATTAATCATTTTCTATTTAAATTACAACTAAAGTCTTGATCAATGGGTTGATTGAAAAACATCTATAGCTTTCAAATGACATCATGTTATTTGAATCCAAAACATGCGTCACATTCTATGCTTTGCATAATATAGGATTAAAAAAAGAAAAAATAAATTTCATTGAGTTTTGACCAAGTTAAGGTGGTCAGACATACGAGTTTTTATATTTTTTAAAAGCTGTAATAAAAAATTCATAATTAATTATTTACTTGGAAAAAAATTACAAAAAAATATGCATCACATCTAGACATGAGTCCTCTACTTATATCTAAAATATTATAAAAAAATATTATCATTTTATTATGGTTAGGGTGGTTAGATAGACACCTACTTCTTATTTTTTCCCCGAAATTTAAGTACTACCACATTGAAATTTCAAATTTTCACCAAATAGATTTCTAAAAAAAAAAAAACCCAATAGTTTAGAAACTGCATTCAATTCGTTATAGATTCTATTCTTACATATTTTTGAAATAATATAGATACCTTATTCAAATTTTTACGTCAAGTTGCCTAACTCTAATTTTTCTGATTTTTTTGCCACTTAAGGGCCTGTTTTTTCCATGATGATCCTACACATACTCGATTATGTTTTTATATATTGGTCTAATGTATATGGTGTTTCAAACTTTCTTAATCAATTTTCAAGCATTGATTATCCTTAAAACAAGCTTATAAATACTATTGGATGTCCTTCAAATATATCAATTGACTTTTTGAGTATAAGAACCTCAAGATTGAATGTATTGTGTAAATTTAAAATGGAAGTACTTACCTATTGGTTTGTGTGAACCAAGGTAATTTTTTGTTGAGCAATAAGGCTAGCCCCCTATTTTGATAGGAAAAACCAAATTATGTTCAAATTCACTTATGAATAATAATCTAGGTAGGTTTTAATTCAAGACCTTGATATCCTTAAAGGGAAGTGTTATTGGATGTGTTAAATTATATTCTTATTTAGGATTTCCCTAACTACCACTAATATTTTTTATTTAATAGAAATATTTTTAAAAATTGGGTTATGGGGACCTATGCATAGGTACTTTGAAGAACCTTGTAAGTAGAACTACATGTGACTTTGATATGTTTGGAATTGGGTACATAGGTGGTCCTTGGGCGAAGAATGTCTTTCTAACCTCAAACCATTAGGGGGAGGGTTCAAGGGGATTACTCCAAGGGTTAGGGTTGTTCCTAATTGGCTTGAACTTCTCTCTTTAGAAGGATTTATTTTGAGGCTGAAATGGATACCAAATAGGTGTGGTTAATTTAAGGAAAAATAATAACTTATAATTATTACATAATATGCTTTTGAATAGTAATTTTAATGAAGTAATAGATTTGACTACTTTCTAGTCGGTATTTGAATATATGTTTGTGTTGGATGAAGTTCACCTTGTGTTGATTCCATGTAACTTTTATGTGTGTGAAAACTCACTCCATATCTAGAGGTATCTATGTATAAGAATGTGTATCTATTGATTGTGGTTTTGATTCATGTTATGTATGATCCATCCAAGTGTGAACCTTCAAGATATTTGAGCAATGATAGGTAGTCACTAGACTGTGCCAATGATCAATATTTGGGATACTACTAGTGACTAGCAAGCATTCATCTAGTTCACAATGGTGAAGGTTGCTATGGGTTACATTGGTTATGATGTGGTAATGGTTGCATGGGTAGAGACCCACCCTTTTGGATAACATAAATCTAGGGATAATTATTATATAAAGGGAGTTCACTATTAGTCATTGATAATTACAGAAGTGACCAACACCAAGTTCTACCTAGGATTGTGAAGAATATAGTTAAAACTATCAGTACCATCACTAGCTGGTATTTGTCAGAAGCTACTTCTTCTAGGGTGGATAGACATGTTTCCAGTGGCCTATAGGAGATTAAAGTTAGAATACAATGGCTATGGTAAGGTTACTACTTGTGAAATACCTTGGGATGGAGGTCAGATATAGGGTGTAGTATGGGATGCATTGAGTCACCTTCCTAGTTGTCAGATTGTATACTTGGCCTTGTTGGGTGAGGACATACTTGTGGTGTAGTATGGAATGCATCAAATCCTCTTGCTAGTTGTCTAGTGTTGCAAAAGAACAAAGGAAATGATGGGACCCATGGTGTAGTGTATAATACATAAACATTATTTTCTATCTGGGATGCATTATGGGAATGTGTTAGTCAGCCATTGTGATGTGTCAACTATTCATTGTTTATGTGTGATGTGCTAGAGCTAGTCACTATGTATTTGTGATGTATGTTAGAGCTAGTCAATAATGTGATTATGATATGTGTATGAGCCATTCACTATTGTACTTGTGATGCATAATTTAGATAGTCATAGTTGTACTTGTGATGTGTAAATGAGATAGTCACTATTGTGCTTGTAATGTACATATGAGCTAATCACCATTGTACTCGTGATTTGTGTATGACCCAATGATTGTTGTACTTGTGATGTGTATGAGCCAGTCAAATGGTGTATATAGAGGTTTTATCATGATAGTCATTGTGAATGATATTTGAGATTATGGTACGATGTGCCCCTTGTGAATATTGTGAATGTTTGTTATGGACCCAAGACTTGTTGGAAATGTTATTTTATCATTATATTACAATTGACTAGGTGATAGCTTATGCTTAACGAATAGTCATGGTTTAAGTATGAGATCAAAGATGTCATACAAGAGGAGAGAGTGAAATCCTTCTAACATAAGTAGGAGAACTACAAATCCTCTAATTTCCATAAAGGGATATGTAGGTAGGGTCACCATGAACCCTCAAGTTTTAGGTTTTAGTCTAGAAATGACCATGTCCTTAGGAGCTTGGTAATTTTTAATGTAAGCATAAAATAAGTCATGACATTGAATTTTTATCATCATGTTTAATGAATGAATTTTATAAAATAAGGAATGACCCTCTATCTCTCTCCTACTCCCTCCCTCTCTCTCTCATTGAATCCCTCTATCTCTCTCCCCTCTACCCATAACCCTAAACCCTAAACCCTTAACCCTTAAACCCCAAACTCTTAAACCCTCTACCCTCTACCCTCTCTCTCTCTCTCAAGTCTCTCCCTCCTACCCCCTCTCCCTCTCTAAGGTATCTCTCTATCTCTCAGTCACTCCATCTATGTGTCTCCCCTCTACCCTTAAACCCTAAACCCTAAACCCTAAACCCTTAAACCCTCTACCCTTTCTCCCTCTATCTATATCCCACTTCCTCCCTCCCTCTCTCTCTTTGAAGTCTCTTCGTCCTATCACCACTCCCTCTCTCAGGTCTCTCTCTCTCTCCCCTTCCTCCCCTCTTCCCCTCTCCCTCCCCCCTCCTAATTCTCTCTCTCTCTCTCACTCCTAAGTCTCTCCACTCTACCCTTAACCCTTAAATCCTTAAATCCTCTACCCTCTATCTCTCTCCCACTCCCTCCCTCCCTCTCTCTCTCTGAAGTCTCTTTGTCCTAGCACCACTCCCTCTCTTAGGTCTCTCTCTCTCTCCCCTTCCTCCACTCTTCCCCTCTCACTTTCGCCTCCTAATTCTCTCTCTCTCTCTCTCTCTCTATCTCTCTCTATCTCTCTCTCTCTCTATCTCTCTCTCTCTCTGTTTGTCTGTCTCTCCACTCTACCTTTAGCACTCTACCCTTAAACCTTAAATATTTAAATCCTCTACCCTTTATCTCTCTCCCACTCTCCCTCTCTCTCTCAAGAATCTCCTCCACCCCCCTCCTCCTATCCTCTAGGTATCTCTCTCTCACCCTCTACCTTTTAACCCTAAACCCTAAACCATTAACCATTAAACTCTAAACCCTTAAACCCTCTACCCTCTATGCTTTTTTAACCCTCTACCCTCTATCTCTCTCCCACTCCCTTTCTCCTCCCTCCCTCTCTCCCAAGTCTCACCCTCCTACCCCTCTCCCTCTCTCAAGTCTCTCTCTCTCTCACTCACTCTTATATCCCTCCCCTCTATCCTTAACCCTCTACCCTCTATCTCTCTCCCACTCCCTCCCTCTCTCTCCCCTCTACTTGTTGGTTGTTTTTACTATAACCAAGTTGATACTCTAATTTACCTATGGAATTTCCAATTCCAATGAAGGGTAGCTCAAAGGACCTAGAACAACTGATGAGGATTTTAAAGACCTCCTACACTTTGGGATTTGCAAGACCCAAGAGGGTGATCCCTTAATGCATTTACAACCTCTGCACCATTATCATAAATGGCATTAACAACAATAGATAATATCATCTAAATAGCTCAACATAATAGGATAATACGGAATAGAATTGGTTGTTCATCAATAATATCAACTATTTGGAGCATCAGATAACTAGAACACATTTTCACAGTACATTGATTTGCAATTTGTAGCAAGGTCTAGGCAAAGAAAAACACATACTAAACCATAAGAATTAGTACAACTCCGATCAGTGTCATATATCTATTGTGGGAGTCAAATTCATAAGCATTTAAGTTTTTATGAAAAATTTAACACATAACATATAAGATCCTTGAGAACATTGCTTTACATTCTCCTCAACATGTATCCTAACCCAATACTACTTATCAAATCCTCATATGGAACATATTGACCTACAATCCCCATTTAAGATGTTTTGAATGCTTTGTGATACTAAAAGTAGAAGAATAGTTGCTTTATTTTGATCAAACCATGGTAGTAGATGTCATGTCCACCATTCAAGCTTAGTCACACGCTGCATGAACGAATCTAATTGCATTTGATGCAGATTCAAATGTTAGCCATCGATCCTTCACCTTGGTCAGATCATCAAATGGCTACCTTCAAAGCAAACTGACATAGTCTCCATCGTGGCAATAAGGTGCCCACCATACTACTCGTTGCCAAGGAGATCCACATGGCACCCACCCATGATATCACAATCAATAAAAACCTCACAAATTTTGATCACGCGATGGCGGGAAACTGTCGATCTCAACCATCAGCAATCATGTTCATTCAACATAGTCACTAGCCTTGTTATTAACCATTGAGCACCTTTCTACCGAGATTATAACATCTTCATTGATTTAAAACGCGTGCATCTTATAACTACTTTAGTAACTCGAGGCATAATGTATTAAAGATGCATCAAAGTATTTATCATTCCTTTGGATTCACCAAATGAGACACGTGGCGCTTGCCCATGATATCGTGATCAACAAAGACAATGTGGTGGGGTCATCATGGGATGGTAGGGAACGATTGAGATCACACGACGATTGATCTATGACCATGCAAACTTGTCCCTCTGCAAAATAAAATAAAATTATTAGGGGAGAGGGCCCAGTAGTCATGCAGGGTCCAATAGTCGCTCACTCAATCGTGATGATAATACCCAGTCTTACCACATATTTATACTATATATTGTAAATAAATAGTCCAAATGTAAATAAAGAAAAAATAAATTGTTCATAAAAAAATGGACCCATACTTGAACACATGAGAACCTCTAAATGTTATATGAAAAAAACATAAATACATTCATGAAGAAGTGAAATAAGTATTTTTTTGTTTCAAATAAAATATCATAACTCTCCACTATAAGTATATCATTTAAAAAATAAAATGCTCATTTAATAAAAATAAGACACTCATTTAAACAAGTATTGTTATTATAGTGAAAAAATATTGTTCTTATGTGTACAACAATTGGGGTAGCAATGTACAAGCTTTGGATAATTTTATATTAATAGTTTGTCATATCACAAATATAAAAGGTGAGCACAATAAATAACATTTATTTTCTAATTAAATGTGAAGGATTTTCAAAAAGTTTTAGTGTTCAACTATTGGTCCATTTTTGTTCAATATAAGTTGTATTTTAAATAATTATGTGTTGTTTTTATAACAAAAAATATATTTTTTGTGTTCAACTATTAGTCCATATGTGTTGAATATAAAAGGTAGAAATATCAAAGATTTATGGTTATCAATAAGTATTTGTTCCACTTAGGTTGTATATTAATTTTAATTTAAATGAAAATATGATATTCTACAAGCAACAAATGATTTTTTTTTGTTCAACTATTGGGGATTCCATGATTAAGTTTTGGTTGAACCTTTAAAAAGTAAAATTTTATACACTTCTCAAAAGATCTGCCGATGTGGCGAGTTGTATGATGAGTCACGCCTCCAAACCTTAGTTATATATAAATAAGAGACCAGTCTACATTTAAAAAAAAATGAAGGTTCTAAAATATTCCAGTCAATTGCTACATTCTGAGAAAGTTACCCTGCATTCTACTGGGCCCTCTCCCCTAAAGGAATAAGGGGACATCACTAGGCTAACGACAAACAACGACATAAGTTGTTTTAACAAGGGAACATGGGACCAACAAAAGACTTAGGAAAAATATATTCAGGTGAAGGAAATAAAATGATAAAACAAAAGGGGGTCCAACCCAGACAAAGCGATGGATCTTAAGTTGTTTTAAAGCCTTCCCAAAAAGTAACGACCAAATAGATCCCATCTAAGGTGTAAGATGAACACTAGGGTTTTACATGAAGATGAAGGTAAAACTACAACCTTAGGCTTTTCCCAAAAACCATAGATGACCAAAGACACAAGGTAGGATAAAATAGAACACAAAGAACAAAACTTCGAAGTTCCATCACTACCCATAACACTAAACCCTAAACCATTAACAATTAACCCTTAAACCCTCTACCCTCTCTCTCTCTCAAGTCTCTCCATCTATCCCCTCTCCCTCTCTCAGGTCTCTCTCTCTCTCTCACTCGCTCTATCTTTCTCCCCTCTACCCTAAACCCTAAACCCTTAACCCTTAAGCTCTAAACCCTTAAACCCTCTACCCCTTATCTCTCTCCCTCCTCTTTCCCTCTCTCTCTCAAGTCTCACCCTCCTACCCCCTCTCCCTCTCTCAAGTCTCTCTCTCACCTACCTTATCTCCCTCCCTCATCTCTTAACCCTCTAATTTTCCTGTCACCTCTCATTTTTAACTCTACTGCATCTCCTCCCACTTCCCCTCTCTCTCTCACTTCAACTACTCCATTCTCTCCCCTATACCCATAACCCTAAATCCTCTACCCTCTACCCTTAACCCTGTCTCCCTCTATCTCTCTCCCACTCCCTCCCTCTCTCTCTATCAAGTCTCTCCCTCCTAGCACCACTCCCTATCTCTGTGCTCCTCTCTCTCTACCTGCCCACCAATCACCTGAATCTCAAGTCTCTCCTTCCTCCCCCCTCTCCCTCTCTTAGGTCTCTCTCTCTCACTCACTCACTCCCTCTATCTCTCTTCCCTCTACCCTTAACCCGAAACTCTAAACCCTTAACTCTTAAACCTTAAACCCTTAAACCATCTACCCTCTACCCTTAACCACCCCTCCCTCTATCTCTCTTCCAATCCCTCCCTCTCTCTCTAAAGTATCTTCAATATCCTACCCCTCTCCCTCTCTTAGGTCTATCTCTCACTCACTCCCTCTATCTCTCTCCCCTTAACCCTAAACCCTTAACCCTTAAACCCTCTAACCTCTACCCTTAACCCTCCCTTCCTTTATCTCTCTCTCTCTCTCTCTCTCTCTCTCAAGTCTCTCCCTCATAGCACCACTCCCTCTCTCAGGTCTCTCTCTCACTGACTCACTCACTCTATCTCAAGTCTCTCCCTCCTACCCCTTCTCCCTCTCTTAGGTCTTTCTCTCACTCACTCACCCCCTCTATCTCTCTCCCCTCCACCCTTAACCCTAAACCCTTAAACCATCTACCCTCCTATTAACTATAAAATTTGAAATTTTTATAGTTGTCTATACTCATGAAAGTTTTCCAAAGAGGCCCATATCATGAATATAAAATTGATTTATTTTTCCTTGTCACCCATGTTCTAGTTAGTATTTACCATTTGGTCCCATAAAATTCACCTAACCCCAAGCATTTGAATATATAAAGTCATATCGACATGAGATGATATAGGTCTTCTCAACCCATAAGTTATTTTATACTAACACATATTTTTTAGTGCATTGGCAAGAGGTTGTGAATGTCTTACCGATATAATTTTATTTGAGGATTCATATCGGCATGATGCAGTTCACAATCTCAATGACAAAAGGATCCTATCAACAAGACAACAGTCATCGGGGTGAGTCATATTGAGTACATATGTTTCTTACCAACCGAAGCACAAAGAACTATATCAGCCAGACTTGGGCTATTGGAGTGAAGTCTCATAGCATCCATCTAGTCTTGCTAATAAAGCGAAGGAGGATTTTTTTGATATGAGTTCAAGGAGTCCTGCCGACCCCCTATGTCACATTGATAGGATTACATTTGTAAAGCATTGGTGATACATTTTGATCATCAGTGAGATTGGTTTCATCGGAGAGAGATATGAGAGTCATGCCGAGTGTTGTTCCATCGGGAATAAAATAATTATGTCTCGACAATCAGAAAAAAAGACCAAAGGAAATAGCTCGGCGAGATACGAAGTAAGCGTAGGAACATTTTTCTGACTTACAAAGTCACAATGACATGTTTTCATTGGTGGGAGTTATAGCGATATACTTGAGATTGAAGGGATAACACTTGGGGAGACTCATAACGCCAGTGAACTACAAGACATCTTAGCGATATATGATCGATAGCAAAGATACAAGTGAATCAAAATAACTCTCGAGGAGACTTGAAGTGTCAAGGAAACTACAAGGTGTCTTAGAGAATGTTTTAATGAATGTTGGTAGAATCCCTAATAGAAGGATCGCCCAAGATTTGAAAATCTCTCGCCAACAATATTACATGATCTGATAGTGAGAGTTTCAAAAAAATACATGCTACAAGTGTTTTAGCTAAAACATTAATGGCACCACGAAGCATTAATAACTTCATGAATTAAGGAAAATTCAATTGAAAAAATTGTTGTGGAATTGATAGTGGAGAAAGCAGAAGGACGAACAAAGAACCAGGGCATTTTTTGACTCAAAATTTTCAAGAAAAATACAGTAAGCTCTTTGCGCCTTAACTTCTGTAGTTTTTACTTTTGCAATTTTTGAAGAATGGAAGCCACTAGTTCAAGAAAATTGAAGGGGACAAAACATTGGGAAAGTAGTCAGTCTAGAGGAAAAAAATAGAAAACTGAAATTGAGCCAGAGGGCACTAAGCGGAAGCTAAGCGAAGATCTCATCGACCAATTACCTAGCTCTAGACCTAAAGCCATATGATCTGCACAACTTAGGGAAGAAGTGGATAAACTAGATGAAAAATGTAAGCTCATAGGAGATATTTGGACACCAATAAGAGGCTATGAACTTTTTAGTTTTTGTTACTATCAGAGAAATCGTTTTGAACCAATATGTAATCCATGGAAGCTTAACTTGGGAAAGTTGGTCTGCCCTAATGTATTTTTCAATGTTGAATTGGTGAGATTGTTGGCCGCTCATTATAATTCAAAACCCAAATCCATCTGTGACCCATCCAGGAAACCATTGATACATATATTAGAAGATGCAATAGGCAAGGTTTTCAAATTGGAAGGGGTTTGCAGTGAGAAAATCATATGTGAATTATAAAGGTTGGAAGTTAGCACTACAAAAAATTAGATAGGGCAGCAAACCAGTTCCACTAGAGGATAGTGATGGACCCCCCTTCCATGTTGATCTTTTCGAACCCTATATGAAGTATACTTATTTCTCTGTAGGCCAAGTATTAGGAATGGAAGTCCCATTATATATGTCAATCATGCCTATGATAATTTCAGCAGATATTCAGAATCATAACTCTAAACCTTTTGATTATGCCTCATACATTTTTAAGGGGCTTGATTTTGGGTTGATGGCAGTGAAAAGTGGAGCCTCTATCTTACATCTTAGGCATTATTCATTGTTGATGCACATAGTGTTGTATTTTGGACAAGAGTTAGGGTTGTGGCCTCAGGAGATGAGAATTTCCCAATTTGATAAGGAAGGTATTTCATTACTTGTTCAATTATGGACTATTGTTTGGGATAGAAGGTTTGCTAATTCTTGTTTCATACACTTTGAGTATTTTGTAAAACCATTGTACAAATTCTATAATCATCCATGTGCTCATTCTCTATCTGATGAGACAAAGAGGTTTCTCAGGCCTAAGGACTTCAATGGACCAATTAATCACAATTGGGGGGATTGGTATTGTTTGGATGATGCTACCATGATTAGGGTTTACGGATTTGGAGATGCCCCATTCATTTTTCCTAAAACAGTCCCGGACAGGATTACATACTTGGAAATTGTTAGGCAGATGGACTTTTCTAGTGTTATGAATTTTAGCTCCTTTGGAAAATAGGATTTCATGCCCAGTACATTGTGCTTCGGTGATTTTACTATATTGGTGAAGGAAGGGTACAATTTGATTCTTGATAAGCTACTACAATACAACATGAAAAGAGGACCACCTAGAAAGAATTTTGATCCAGAAGGGTATATCAATTCTACTAGACAAAAGATAAAATTTGGAGGATATCAACATGTAACATATCAGTTTGATGATATGATCAGGAACGTGGAAGCTGAAGAAGTAGAAATGGTGGTAGGAAAATATAATCAAGGGTTGCAAGATACAAAGCTATTATCTTCTGGGGAAGATGCACTTGAGGGTAATGTGCCACAGGGTCAATCCAATAAGATGTCAAGATTGAGAACTCAAGACTACACCTACCCTGCTAGGGAATTAAATGTGGAAGAGAATATAGATACAGATGCAAGGCACGTGGAGTATAAGTCATTTGTATCAGATAATGAATTTATGAATTCTCCAAAATTTAAAGAAATATTGTATAAACAAAAAGGAAAAGAGATAAGATAAATGGTTGATAATGTTACACCAAGTAATGAGGAACAACTATTGAAGGACTTAAAGATGAGTGTGGACAGAGAGATGGTGGGTATGACCCATGAGAAGGGAAGGAGAATGTTAGAAAATGTTGGTGTTATGATCTTTCCAGGGTTGGATCTCAATTCTGCATTATTCTTTGATAGTTTTATAAAGGACATTAATGCTACACATAAGCTTAGCTCAGATAAGGTGACAGAAGTATATGCAGGGTCAAAATACAATCCAGATAAATTTTCATTGATGATTTGGGCCTTGTATCCACCTCACAAGAAATCAGTTGTCATTGATATTGAGAAAGCATTCGAACATGTTATGAATCTAAAGGTTGGGGAGGCTGATCCTATGGAAACTGCAGAGACTGGATTCCATGTAGCAAAACTGAACAAAGCTCAAATACATATGTTAATTAAGGAAATAGAATTGTAAAAAATGAATAATGAGAGGATGTTGAGAGAAAATGACCACCTAAAATATTTGTTAGGAGTTACAATGAATTCAACCAAGCTACTCACTCATGGTGAAAGTTCACAAGCATAATATCATTGGGAAGGATCAAGTGCATATTCTCAAGGGAAATATGATGCACTTGTAGCAGTAATTAAGAAAAGACAAGCTAGTCTAACAATTTGGTTGAATAAGCTCTGGGGAACACACACATAACTTTTCTACATTGAGAGAACACGAAAGAATGGATGGTAGGATTCTGGAGAAGCTTCAAGAAAATAAACCAGAGGGATGTTTCTGATAATGTAGCAATTGAGGCTACAAATCATCTTGTGAACAAGCACAAAGACTTCTTTGAAGAATTGTGAAGGGATGCACAGGGATTAATTGATGGCACCAAAAAGGGATTGACTGCATTCTTTGATGATAGAGGAAAATTAAAAGAAATGACTAGGTGGAAAGGTGAAAGTGAATCAATATTGCAAGAAATTCTGAAGACAACTACCATGAAAGATACAACACTAGATGAAACATGCAAACAAAATGAAAAGATGGTGAAAATGGAGTTCGCGATCCAAAATGCATTGGGAGATGCAAATACACGTGAGCACTGAGAGTACTTGGACCACTTGTCAAAGATTCATTTGTGTCTTAACAGAGCCTAATTACTTATTTTTAATTATTTCTTGTTTTAACATAAGACATTTCTAAAAGGACGTGTCCTTTCGAGAAGTTAATGTATAGATATCCATTTTTGGTAGCAAATAGATAATATCGAATAGGAGAAAGATACAATAGATTGCAATGTTTTGTAATTATGAGACTATAATCCATGTTTGAAACTTTGGAGATATCAATGAAAATCGTTTAATGTGGTGGGGTATTTCTGGTATCAGTTCTTTGTTGTGTTAATTGAAAGTATTACTGAAGTTGTCTCCAAGGGATGTTTTCTAGTTATTTAAATTGATATAACAAGCTTATATTCATTTTATCAGTGCACACTTGTATTTGTATGGTTGATTAATTGGTTCTTTCAAGAAAAGATTAAATCCGTTTAGTTGATCATAGTAATTAGGGAATCTCATTTGGATCATTAAGAACTTGGTAATCATATTCTTGCATGTTTATACAAGTTATAAAATCAAATTTATTTTCCAAACAATTAGAGTATCTTCCAGAAAGAAGTTACTCATTTTAGATTTCTCATTTGACTCCACATACCCAATAAGGCACTAGTCTATATATTTTCACCATTTAGGTTTGACTCATTTTAACATCTATTAAATTGAACATATAAGTTTTATCCTTGATATTTCTATAAAATCTATACCAAAATAAAATTCATTTATCCACTCCCATTTTCCATTGTGGATGAATTATTTTAGGAAATAAACACAAACCAACTTTTCCTTATTCATATAGGTATACCTACCTCGGTCTAGCAACACCTGAAGAGAAGAAGGTGTAAACCATTTTGGCCTCGTCTGTTACCTTGAAACGTACCAAGAGATTGGAAACCTCTTGAGGAATTTTGCCTATGTTTTTTAGAGCTAACACCTCCCTCCCTCTATCTCTCTCCCACTCCCTCCCTTTCTCTCTATCTCAAGTATCTTCAATATCCTTCCCCCTCTCCCTCTCTTAGGTCTCTCACTCACTCACTCACTCCCCCTCTATCTCTCTCCCCTTAACCCTAAACCCTAAACCCTAAACCCTTAACCCTTAACCCTTAAACCCTCTACCCTCAACCCTTAACCCTCCCCTCCTTTATCTATCTCTGTCTCTCCAGTATCTCCCTGCTAGCACCACTCCCTCTCTCAGGTCTCTCTCTCACTCACTCACTAACTCTATCTCAAGTCTCTCCCTCCTACCCCTTCTCCCTCTCTTTGGTCTTTCTCTCACTC
>VDFB02260342.1:0-41087 GCA_007258455.2 Sequoia sempervirens | reverse complement strand
CTTCAACACTTGTTTTAAGACCTTTGGTGTAAAACCAGCAGCATCTCCTTATGCAACCATTTCAACATAATCAAAGGAGGCTTCAAAATGAGAATATAAAGTCTCAACAACACATTAGGGCGACAAGCATAGCCAAAACCCTAAACCCCTTCTAAATACAACACCCCCTTTGCATTTGCTTTTGTTTTATTTTTAATTTTCAACTCATACTTAACCTTGGGCGTCCCCCTCTTATTCAGCCTTCTAAAACGATTCTGATGCTTTAAAACAACTTAAAGTCAATGCATTAGGCGCCAAGGTACAACATATGCCCCCCCCAACCCTCAATTTAAAAATATAAAGTAACTTTATTTAATTCATTTTCAGAGAGGAAATAGAGGTATTAAAATAATCGAACCTTAGCAACCCAACTCCCCAATTGAAATAATGTTGTTGAAGGTAGCCTGATCTGGTCTAGTTTTTCGCAAATAGACTTACTATTTTTAGTAAGTACTAAAAATAGTAAAAACACCAAAGACTTGAGTTTGAAAGATGATTGATATGCCAAAGGGCTTACTGTGAATAGTAAGCATTGGACTGGTCTCCTGCTAAAAATAGAAAGTCCTCTTGAACTCCAAAAACCCAACATAAAGAACTGGAATTGAGTTTCCTTAATAGAACCATTTAGCCTACAGGAACTTTGGAATAGGCTAAAGGTCATAAGCACTGCTCAAAGGCTAGGAGGGGACATCACAGGCGACAACCTCTAGTGTGGTCAAGGGCAACAACCCTTTGTGGGGTTTTGGGATAGCACCCCTCATGGGTTTTGGGGCAGCAACCATTATGGGATTCGTGGACAGCACCTGAGGTGTGCTTGTTCTGATATAGAGTGTGATCATTAGTGGAGCCCCTACCATCAAGTCCAAATTTCTTTGAGACCGCATAGACCTTCATGCCGCATGTCATTTTTCACTTTTAACCAAGTTAAAAGAGGTTAGAAGCTACGCATACGTTAGTTTCAGTTTTTGTGTATTTGAGACAACATATTCCAGCCTACCTTTATCCACATTACCCCAGCTTATCTTGTGGATTATATAAATTCCATCATGTTATGAAAGTATGTTATAATATTTAGTCTATTTAGTAGTGTGTGTGGAATTTTCTTTCATGTTATGAAATTCAAATTTTGCTGGTTAATAGATAGTCGTGTGCCATTGAGGAAGCTGACTAGAAACATTTTAAAACTGTGTAAGCCATTGGAAGTAGAGGTTAGGGATTTAGTTTTTGAAAACTGCAATCAATAGACAGGTGCACGCCTTTCAGAAGCATAAACGAGTGTTTTGAAAAAAATTGCATGACCTTTTATTGGTAGCCTAATCTGCATGATGGGGCTGACCAGGTTTGGTGAGTTTGGAACACTCACGAGTCCTTGGTTACCAATTCTGCTGGCCTCAGCTTGGTTGGTTAAATTGGCTCAGGGCTTGTTGAGTCTCGTCCAGTTTCTAATAGTCATTTGACACTGGAAAAGATTTTGTTTTAAGCAAAAGTTGCATGTTGAGCCATGAGATCTGATGCAACAATTATTAGACTGTTGTAGGTCTCCACAATACCATTTCAAGGAGCTGGGTTGTACAGTCCTTTAGGCAGAGGTAGTTCATCTTCTCTTACCTACAGAGGTATTGAGTCCATTAACACAACTACAACAGGAGCTGCAGGTCATTTACCCTTCAGGATAGTATGCATGTATGATTCTATACCCATTGAGTGATGTAACTTGTACGACTATGTATTAGTGGGATGAGGAGCATAACCCATTCTTTTTGGAGGTGTTGCACATTTGAGGGTTTCTCCAAAGTTACTTGTGTTGCATGTTTTGTGTGTTATGCAAGTTGATTCTATATTTGAGATGTTCCTGATTAATCTTTTAATGCATATGCCATAGGCAACTATTATAGGTGGTTAAATGTACATAAAGGTAGTTTGAGAGCATTTCTTTTTTAGAATCTATAAGTGAACCTGAGTGCAGCATAGTGGCCCTGAGTTTATGGATCAAACCTTCTTTTGAATTTTTTTTTTTGAAGAGGCCCAATTTCATTTTAGACGTTTCTCATTCTATTAAAAAACAAAATGAATAGAGAGGTCAGACTGATAGAAGATTGAGCATCCAACTTGTCTGACAATTCCACAGACTGATTTGAATGGGACCCTACTTCCTCAACTTATTTTCACAGACTGCTTATATGCTAATTGTCACAAAAAATGCTGTGCTGCAAGAAAAATAAAATTCAAACTAAGGAGGGTAGTGCCTAGAGATATGCTCTGTATGTTAAATCTTAAACTGTCAATCCGCAACTGTAGAACATAAGCATAAGGATTTTTGTTGCAGTTTGTCACTGCATACAGACACAGCGGTCTCTACATACAGACACAGTGGTCTCTACAAAAGGGACAGTTCAGAAATCCATGAGAAGAAAAATCCTCAGTAGCAGAGGTGATGGTATAACATTCAAAAGTACTGAAAAAATGTTTAAATCATTTGTTTTTAAAGTCAGTTATATTATCTACTTCAAGAGCTACAGACTTTTCAATGGTAATCCTGAAGTTCTGTTACAGAAGGCACAAAAGCATTGAATCAATGTGATAAGTACACTAGAAAGTTACTACAACAACATACCAAAAATTAGAGAGTATAGTAGCAAGCAATAATAATAATAATTATTTTGGAATGTCTTAATGTGTAGAGCATGACTTAATTAACCCTTTACTTATGATTTCTCTGATACCTATAGAAAATTTCATAAGAGTAAAGTGCAAAACTATGTAAGAACACAGAAGACTTCAATCCAATTGCTGGCATTATTTATGCATGGGGTGTTAATACTTCACAAGTTATTTTTATGGCATGATATATAGACACGCCCAACTATACATACAAGATTCCTATGACAGTTATCTGATGTGCCACAAGTTCACCTCCACATCTGCTAACACTTAGGGCATAAAACACAGTATGATACATTGTTCCAACACCAATCATTCCTAGATCATCCCAATCTAATATATGAATTACATAATATTGCAAAAAAAATTCTGAGAATGACACATAATATGTGTGAGTATATTCAAACCATTGTTATGTGTTTTTTGGGCCTGTGATTGGATTTAATGTTGGATGTGAGTATCTACTTCACATGCTTGATTAGTTGTGTGGGATTCTAATTTACTCAATTCAGAAATATCCCTGATGTAATGTAATCTGGAGTTATCTTTTAGGAAGTATAGAGTTGTATTCATCCAATTTAGCTTTGTTTATTGCTCTTTCATTTCGCAGTCATTACAAACGGAATATGATATAAAAATGAGATTGAGATATTTCTTCAACAGAATATTTGTCTTTGGGTGTCTTTTGCAGCATCCGATGTTGCTGGTGAGGTTGTCAAAGTGGGACCAGGGGTACAAGATTTTCAACCAGGCGACAAAGTTGTGAGCTTGCTTAATCATAGAGTAAGTTACTGTAATCATCTCTTTTGATGAAGTGTGATGCTTATGGATGTCTGTTAAGAGGCTTTTTTGGCTTTTTGCACGTGTACTTTTGTTTTCTTGTTTCAATGAAAGTTTTTGCAGGGCGAGCTGAGAATATACCTTAGAGAAAAATCACCTGAAAATGCTTTATGCTTGCACAAATTTTAAACTAGAATTCTCCTTATACATTAAATAATGTGGTCTATCCAGGAACTTCCCCTTTCCTCTCGACTTTGTGCACATTTCTCATCTTATTAATTGAAATGAAGATGTTTTTAATTTATTATCCCTCATCTCTAGTTATCATTCTATTTTTCCTAGATGCATTGCACATTATCTAGCAAGACATTTGAATTTCCGGTCCCGTTAAATACCTGTAACTTATTAGTCATTACACTACTGTGATTAGTGGTTTTCTATTTCTGAGCTGTTTTTCATATCTATTCTGTGGTTATGTTATATTGCATAAAAAAACTTTAATGAATTTTAGTAACTATTTATTTATCCTAGATTCAATCACCATAAAGGCTGCTAATATGAATCCAAACATTAGGTAGTCAAGTTTCAAGACAAGGAATTTGAGAGGGATCTATATATTTGTCCAGACTTTGGATTGTTGAGGTAACTCCAACTTACAGGGCCAGCATATAATAATATTTTGTCACCATTTTATAGGCGCATAACCTACAATGTGCTTTCACAATGCTTAAACTTGAGACATTTAGTGAGACCAAATATTAGAAAATCTTCAAAGTTGTGCCCAATTAGTGACATGGTTGATTATCCATCTTTCTACAATTATATTTATTCATGTTGATCTTGTTGTTCACAGTGTAGGTTTCCACGACTAGACACATGTACATACAATACATATATATACATATATACATACATTTATTATATATTATATTCATGTACATACCATAAACATACATATATTATATACTATATCTATATACATAACATATATATTATATGTATATATACATGTATGAACATATACATAATTGTATATACCATTTGTACATATATATTTATATTATATAAATATATACATATAATTACATACATATATACATATATGTACATGTATGTACATATACATACATGTATATAATTACGCATATGTATGTATATACATGTATGGATACATATAATTTATGCCGAAGGTGTATCCTATTTGAACAGAGCTGACCTGAATCTGATGATCGACGGTTCATATAGTTTGAATATCATGCAAGACAATTGAATCGCTTACTGCCGTCAATCGCTTTCGTCGATTTCCTTTTGTCGTGAAAAAAAATATTCGCATCGTTCACAGCATGTTTCTAAAATCTCAGTCATCTGCATTTTTTCCTGATAGATTGATACATTGGATATTAAAAGATTCATAGTCACTTCATTGTTTGCCGTATCGTCGGACATGTGACAACTTTAAAAAGCATCACGGTTTCCAGTCCCCAATGTTTCATCTTATACGTCTATATACATATGTACGCCCATATCTATCCATGTCAGGCTCAGCAATATCCACAAAGGCACACACGGATGTTGTTTGTAATCATTTTTACGGTGACCTATTCTCAACCTACACTGTCTCCTGTTAAATATAAAATTTGTGTTAATTCAGGTGTATTATGATGGAGGAAAATGAATCAGATTTGTAAGTTGATTCAGTTTGGTAACTGACTTAAATTAATGTAGGAAATTTGTATTTGAGGATGGCTTTTGTTACTCAAAATACTTTGTCTTGAAGTATTGCTCTGGAAGAACAGATACATATGTTTTTTTGCACATTTTTATTATAGCAATCACTTTCAAATTAATGGAAAACGAAAAAAATGATATTGAATTATAGTTATGCTTAAGAGTTTTAAATGGGAGTCTGCTCTATGGTTGGTTATATTTTGGCAATTGGTTTGCTTTCCAGATTTATGTTGCTGCCTGTTTCTCATCTGTCATAAGTAGCTTTCAATCAATCTGTCTATGACTCTGCTCAGTCCAAACATGAGTAAATTATTAAGCTGAATTTAAAAATAAATATTATTATTTTACTAGAAATTTGTAAAGATATTATATTAGTTATGCTCTAATATATCTTTTCTCGAATTCAAATAGCTTTGTGAATATTCAATATTACTCTTTCATGATATGTCATGGAGCTGTCTGCTTTGAAAGCTGTCATATATAATAATATTTAGACATTATTATATATATTTATATTAATATTATACATTATATTATATAATACATATTATTTATGTTTTATATAGTATAATATATAATATATTATTATAATTATATTATATTTAATTTATTAATTGATACTATATATTATTTAAATTTTATTAAATATTATATAATAAATACATTAAATAAATATTATTTATTATATAACTATATTATAATTAAATTAGTAATTGATAATAACTATCATTTAAATTCTACTTAATATTACATAATAATATATAGACTGATTACTATTATTTTGTTGTTATGTCAAAAAGTAAATTATATGTTATGTAGTCTTATATTTAAATTCTTGTTTAATACTTCTTTCTATTAAACAAATTCTTTTTCTTAAAAGTACTCTTAAACTCTTTCATGTGTAAAAGTTTGGCATTTTGAAAATTTCTTTCAAGGTAAAATTGATTAGGCACCATACATTTATAACCATACATAATATAATTAGGTGATTGAAAAAAAAGAGTGGCATGAGATAATTTTTTTTTGTCTTAATTCTGAACATGAGTGCCCACATATATACAGCCTATCGGCTAATAATGTCACGTGTTTAAATATCAATTTTTAATCTTTTGTTTTGGTTCATTGTTTTTTTAATTGTATAAGATTATTGTTAAAGAACTAAAATAGAATCTTAATTATATTTAAATAATGGTGCCATTTTCCATTTAGCTTTGTATGAAAACTTCAATGAAATGTCTTTACTGCAACTACATATCAACAAGGGGCACACTCTTGTGCTAAAAGTTTAGTTCATGCCCTAATTCCTATCTATTGATATTTCCTCCCACTTACACTTATTTCTATGAAATTGTATTTACCTCTCATTTAGTACACTCCATTCACACTTACCTCAATACATTTTCTCCATACCTTAATATTGTTGTTTCTTTTCCTACTCCTTTTCACCAGCCATTGTGAGTTGACTTGGTACATGTTTGTGCGATATGCTATGTCTTAGCATTGAAAGACATTCACTACGCCATTAATTCACATGTTCGGGCCTACAAATAAAAGAACATTTAGAATATAGTTAATTTAATATATTGTGTACAAGTTGATGGGTGATAGTTAGAATATCTAGATGGATAAGATTGATGTTGCAGTAAAAATACTTGAATGAAGATGATAGAGTTATGGACACAATTCTATCCAAGGAAAAAATATGTACTCACATTCTTAAAACTTACAAACATGGTTTATTCTAAAATCTAAGAGAAGACATTAAGCAAGAGAAGGGAAGAAAGAACAAGAATTGTTTACTTAGTCATTAGATGAAGGAGATTTAATAGGAAGGAAAAGGCTTTCTTTCTTTTCAATTTATTACTCTAGTGATTTATTTCACATTAACTAATCGTTTATCTCATCATCAACTTATAGGGATACGAGGGAGAGGGAGGGACAAAAAGAGAGGTAGGGAGAGAGAGAGTTAACACACTTTCATTCATTTCAAAATACATTATTAATCTCTCTCTCCCTATCCCTCTCTATCTCTCAAAATATCCCTTTATCTATAACACTCCCTTTGTCCCTCTATGTATTGAGCAACATGGCCTAATTATCTTCTTGATTCAAAAGTTTTGTTTTAGTCATGTTTGGATCCCTACATTTTGAAAATATCACTTATCCATTGAGACCTTTATTGCACAAACAACATTTGCTAAATGGCCTACCAATTAATCTCACTTCTATCTCTATCCCATTCTCCATATTTCTTCTTACTGCCCCCCCTCTATCTCTATCTCTCCATCTCTCTCTACCCCTATATTTGTCCCTCTCTCTACCTCTATCTATATATCACTTCCTATCTATATCTTTATCTTTCTGTCTCTCCCTCTCATTCTATCCCTTTCTCCCTCTCTCCCTCTCTCTCCATCTCTCCCTATTGCAAACATAACATGAGAATTTATGCAAAAAATAGACCAAACTATTGCCCAGTTGACCTTCCACACCTCTTTGGTGTACCAATTGAACACTAAGGTGCGATTGCTAGTATAAATATATATGTACATGTATGTGTGGATACATATAATACATACATATACAAATATGTACGAATATATTTATTTTATATGTAACCATACATACATGTATATATATGTACATATATATTTATCTTATTATACATGCATGCATATAATTGCATAAATATATATGTATATATTACATGTAATACATACATATACATGTATTTGTATGTACATGTATTACATATATGTGTATTTGTATGTACACATGTACATACATATATGTATTATATGTATATTATATATACACATACATATAATATATGTATATATGTATGCATACATATGTGTATATAATGTATATCTGTATACGCATATATATGCATATGTTAGATGTATGTGTGTACATATATGTACGTAAATATATACACATAATATGTATATATGTATATACATAAAGATATGTACATTATATGTACACACATACAAACCTATAATATATGCATATGCATGTATACATACACATACATATATACATATGTGCATATATTGTGTTCATATTTGTACACACACATGCATATATGTATGTATATGTACATATGCATATGTATGTGTATATATACACATATTTGTATGTGTACATAAATGCATGTATATGTATATGTGTACATATATGTATATATATTTACAGCCATATACATACATATATAATATACATGTATATATGTTTCTATATGTGTATACATACAAGATTTTGACTTTAAGTGTCTAAAGTTTATGATTTTTTAATATGAAAAAAAATCTCATTTACATGGTTATTTAGGGATAAAATTTACCCTAAAAAATATATAGGGCTAAATATTATTTTTAATTCAGTCCCTAGATAAATAAAGAGTTGAGTTTGATTAATTAACTAAAGCAAAACAATTAAGATTGTCAATGAACATGTATTGAAATGAAATTGATAGGAATTATGTTTACTTGATTTTGATGGTTGCTAGAGAGTTTTTCATGTAAGATTTGGTTATGGAGATAACCACCCAAGATCAAGATAATAAAGGCAAGCACAATAGATCAAAAGATCAATAGATTGCAATATGCATTGTCAATGTATGGTCAATGTATACAATAAGAACAATAGGCGGGTATGTAGGATACACTAGTAAGAGATGTGAATGTAGAACATAGTTCCAAAAAGTTTCTTGATTTGGGAATGAGGACCAAGGGCCTAAGTTTGGGGATGACGGGGGGTTGGCTATAGGGCGGTGGTGAGGGGGTGGGGGTCTTGGCCTAAAATGCATATAGTACTTGAAATAATAGTTACTAAAAGAATTTTCCAATGGCATCATCCGCCTCTTCCTTCAATTCGTACATTCAATAATTTTTCTTGTGGGTTAGGAGCATCACTTGTCATCTTGTGCTTCCCCCTAGCTTGTACTGCCCTTGAAGTAGAAGTTGGCATATGTGCAACTGGCCTCTACAAAGTAGTAGAAGTAATCCTCGTCATTACCCCTCAACCTTAGAGACAAAGAAGCAGATGTAGGTGCACTGTCTTCACTACTTGGACCATCCCATAACTTACATATCTCAACTCTATAGATGTCATGTCCCCGAAATCGTAACACTAAGATAACAAAATACATCCTTAAAAATATTAGCTTTTCGATATCATTATAATTATAATTATCAAAGATAATATTATAATTATAATTATTATATTATAAATATTAAGATATAAATACTAACAATTTAACTAATATAATAAATATTAAAAAAATGTATAAAATTAATTTAAAACAATAAAATCAATTTATATAATACTGAAATGAGAAGCATATAATATATATTAATATAAAACACATAATATATATTAATATAAAACACAAAATACTATTATAATTCAATAACATTATGTTTCCACAGTCCATTATGATAAGTAGTCAAGATTTCTGGATAAAACTGTGTGTTGTTTTTTTTCATCAACGTTTCGGATCATGCTCCATGATCCATCATCAGGATGATTAGCAGATAGAGAGAAGTGAAGAATAGATAGCAGACTTGGATATATTAATAATGACAATTCTGATTATGATCATTATAAATATTCAGATACACATAATATTTTAATATCGAATATAAATTCATATATATTAATAATGACAATTCTGATTATGATCATTATAAATATTCAGATACACATAATATTTTAATATATAATATAGGGGCATTACGCAGTAGCTTGGGTGTGTCTGGGCGTATCAACTCCCAGTGAATATTGGGCATGTGTTCGAAGGTTGTGGTAGTGGTATGGAACATAGCGCATTTGGGAGTTTTCTAGATAATAGAGGATGACTTTCTCACCAGACTCTTGAGTTTGTTTACTATCCTCAAATTCCAAAAAGTGGATTAATGTGTGAGCAATCCAAGTTTCACTTATGGTAGAGAACAGCTGGAGAGCTTAGGCCGTACGATTGACCCATGTTGAGAATCTATGGATGTTCAAATTCATGACAACAACCCTTGTGATCAAAATTGATGAAGCCCCTTTATATTAGGCGAAAGAATTAATACAACCTGTTGAGACTCTAACGATTTCTAGACATCATGACGGGAGTGTTGTGACCTTTTCACACATCGCCCCATTGCAAATGGGGACCCCCTTGTTTTTGCTTTTTTAGGATTTTTTACCGTGGCGTTGCAATTGCTATTCACCATTTTCTTTTACAATGAGGAGTTAGAGTTTTTAGGAAGTCACCCGGTTCAAGTAGAGAATTCAAGCCCATAACAGTGCCTAGAATTTGTCAAACTGCTCAGAGGGTCCGGAAGACGAGGAACGCCATTGCTTTGAGTCAATTTTGACACTTCCTATTTTTTAGGGATTCTGCTTTTTTGATTTTTGCTTTTTCTATTTTTGGCATTTTTGGACCAATCCAGGACTAACTATTTTTAGAAATTTTTCTCTTTGCTTTTTTCTATTTTTAGAAATTTTGCTCTTTGCTTTTTTCTATTTTTAGAAATTTCTATTTTTAGATCAACCTAGGGTTTGGGTCTCACAGGTCGTGGTGTTAATGTTTCATCTTCAAAATCAAAGGTTTGCACCTTTAAGAGTAAAAAGCACGAAAAATCATTAAAAACAAGGAAAATTCACATGTCAAGGGTTTGATGATCTAGAGGCAGACAAGAATGGCAGCAAGAAATTCATGGCATAATCATCATGAAGTCTGCCATACTTAGGATGAAGGCATGTCTAGCAAAAGATCAAGTTTGCCCTAGCTTGGAGAAGGAAATGACAAAGAAGTGATGAAGTCTCCACCCCACTTAGGAAGTGTCTTGCTAACCTTGAAGTCCGCCCTTGCAACATGGCATGAAGGTCTTGAAGTTTGCCCATGCACTTGCGAGAAGATGTCTTGACTAAGATGAAGTCTGCTACCTCTAGGAAGCAATGTCAAAGGCAACTCAAAGTCCGCTTGGAAGAAACGGAAGATGACACAAGACAAGCAAATTTTGCCCAAGAAGAGTTGTCAAGCATGAAGCCCAGTTTGCCCTACTTTGGCAAGGAAATGGTTAAGTCCGCCCATGCTTGAAGAGTGAATGGCAGGACAAAGCTAAAGTCCGCCCAACCAAGAGGGGGTAGAAAAACTTAAAATTTGGCTAAGTATGGACGCCTAGGAAAGGAAGACTCATGAAATTGGTTAAGTATTGGCCCCTTGGAGAATAAAGATTCAAATTTTGGTTAAGTGTCAAAAGAAGGATGTCAAACATCTTAGGAACTCCGCCCAAGCACAAAGGCAAGATAGCAAAGAGGCTTCCAAGTCTGCCCAAAGGAGATGAGACTTGTCTAGCCAACTTCAAAGTCCGCCCCAACTCCAAGATGAAATAGCAAATCACAAGTCAAGTCCGCCCATGAGGAGATGTCAAAGATGAAGTCAAGTCCGCCTAGACAAGAAGGAAAATGTCTAAGTGTTAGCAAAGTCCGCCCTGGCTTGAAAGAAGCATGTCCAAGACACTATGAAGTCCGTCTACACATGGCATGAAGTTGGCTAAGTCTGCTTGAGAGAAATGAGACATGTGCAAAGGAAGATCAAGTTTTCCATGCGCTTGTCCAAGCTAGTCCAAGTTCGCCTTGGCATGTGAAGAGTAAAGTCCGCTTGGAGGGAAATGGGAAATGTCTTGCCAAGGTAGTAATTCCGCCAAGCATGAAACAAAGATGGCATAGCGATCAGTAAAGTCCGACCTCCCTCACAAAGCAACTTCGAGGAGCCAGGAATGTCCGACCTAGGAAGGTCCAAAGCATGCCAAAGTTCGACTTGGGCTAGAAAAGCATGTCCAAGACTTAGGAAAGTCCACTCATGCACTTGTCAAGAAGTTTGCCTAAGCTAGAAGGCACAATGGCAAGGAAGTCTTAAACTCCGACATGGCCTAAGAAGTAACATATCCAAACATTAATGAAGTCTAACTTTGGCGCAAGGGAGAGAAAGTCTGACCTAGGTCAAGATAGAAGCAATGTGCAAGCTCAAGTGAAGTCCGCCTAATGAGAAAAACTCAGAAAATTGACTAAGTGTTGTTACCTTGAGGAGGGAAATTCAGAAAATTGGCTAAGTGTTGGAAAGAAAACAGGAGGAATAAAGAGGAAAGTAAAGAGGAAATTGTAATGTCCCCTTCCTAGGCAGTTCAGATGATTCAGGGGTTAACCTATCATTCAGACCCTCGTAGGTTGATAGATGTGTTTAAAGGGTTACTCTGGCAATTACCTTGTGTTTGGGGACATTACTCCATCAGTTGATTCAGGTTTGGGCCTTGGCAGACACTTACATTGTGATTTTCAGACACTTACTATTTATAGTAAGTCAGGCAGAAAAGGGGTTACTATTTTTGGCAAGGCACTTGGTTCAGTTGGTTAGCTTAGTTTCGACCCAGTTTGGTGAGCAGATAGCGAATATCTAAGCATTTAATGATATTGGGAGAAATATTAAAGTTGTGACTTTATAATATGAAGTCAATTAATTAAATATTAAAGTATCAATGGAGTAATAGAGAGTATTTAATACTTTATATTAAAAGGGCGATTATTATTAATGATTGTGTATTCATTAATCATTTTAAAAAAAGGACGCCATATTATGATAATTTCTCCTAAGTTTCCAAAGGGGAATTTTATAATATAAATGCTTAATCAGTTACTTTTTTGGGTCGACTTATTGAGAGAATACATATATTTCATCATAGACAAATCGAACCTCATTGTGAATTATTCTAATTTGTCTTATTTTCTCTCTTAGAACATTGGGGTTTGTGAAACAAGGGTTTTTGCAAATTCTTTCAATAATTGGATTTTGGAGAACGTTCCCTCTTCAGAATCAGACATACTGAGACTGTGCAATACCAGTTGAAGCTTGTCGATCAGGGTGACTTTATTCAGAAGTCATATTTGTGCTTACAGATGAAGAATTCAGTAAGGGTTTGAATTGATTTCATCAGATAGAAGGGGTGAATTGATTGAGGCTTATTTCCAGTTGATTTGGCACCTATTTCTCTCAGCTGTACCATTTTTATTGCTGCTGCCAGGCCGTACAAACCTACAGCTGCAAATGTGTCCTTTCAGTTGAAGTGAAAACGCCTTGCCTTTTTGATTTGGGTCTTCACCATTATTGGCGCCTTGGTCTTGTTGACGTGATTTTTGCAACCACACCAACATAGAATAAAGTTTCCCAACAGATACTCTATCCTCTCTTGAACAAAGTTTCCTGCATGCTAAGATTGTGAGATAGATCATACATTTAACTCCAAGGTTCCTTTATGCAATAGAATACCCTCAGTTGGCTTGATGTGTTTTGCTGGTATTTCAAGGGGGACTTACACAATTGTTCGGCAGTTGATAGCAGACAGCGGACTAAGGGCTTTATGTAATTCGAATGATTTGGCAAGTGAGCACAAGTTTCCTAATTCTAACCAGGAGTGAACTGAATTTTAAATGGGTGTAGGGGTAAGAAGGTTCTAATCTACTCTAAGGCGTGGGACATGGCGATCAATTCTTACAGACTTCAACCGAGCCTTGCTTTGCCTCGCTTCGGACAACTTCCACAAAATCGGTGCAATCTTCAGAGGAGTAGCGAAAGATGTTCAAATTATAACTCAACATGCAAGCACCATCAAGACGATGCATACGAACATGTGAGTCACAATCGAAGTTAAGTTTGAAAAGTAATCCAGTTGACCATGCAGGGCGAACCCACCGTTAGCGAGCCTGCTAGTGGTATGGACGAATGAAGTCTTGTTCAAATTGAGCACCACATTCCACAATTACTAAGTACTTGCATGAAATGAAATCTACTTTACTTTTAAGCTACTTCAAGATGCTATGTGAATTGGAAGGACGAAGAAGCCTCGACAACTACTCATAACAAAGAAGAAATCACCATCAATCAAAAATTCTTTTATTATGAAAGCATCCACGACAACTTCTTACAAAGTATTCAAGGGAAGACTTTCCTTACTTTTCAATCTAAACTATACTATCAAACTATTCTACTTTCTACTCTATCAATTTCTCTCTACTCCTCTGCTATCCTAACTCTGATCTAATGAGATACAAATGAGGGGGAATGTCCCTTTTATAGCTGGCCAAGTCCAACGGACGGCTCAGATTACAATCGGTTGGATGGCCCAGATCATGCCACCTCAGCCCTAAACAAGATTCACCCTAAAAACCGCCACCAAGAGGAGTGGGGTAATAAATAAGCCATAAATGTCCATCATCCTTCTAGAAGATTCTAGCCTTGAAACGCGTTCACACTGCTCTTGATCTTCTTCTTGACGTTGTTCTTCAACTTCTTCTTTGTCACTTGAGCTGGGCACATACGAAGTTTCAACACTCAGCCATTTTTTTGCAACTTTCTTCCATCGAGGTTGAGGTGCCATCTTGGATTACTTGCTTCATCACTTTAAGTCATCATCATTTGGTCTCGACGTTTCTCCTGCAAAACAAGCAAGGAGAAGAGCATTAGAACACTTCATAAAAAACTTAGCTTACTTACCTGATTTTCACGCTTTAACTTCCAAGGGTTCATCGTCTTCACTAGCCAACTTCGCGTTCAAATTCTTCATGCCTTAGCCAAATTTCCAACTCATCTTGTATTTTGCTTGGCACACTTCACTCTAATATTTATCAAACTCAGGCTCAAGAAAAATGTTTTCATCAGGAATTTGATCAAAAAATTTCTAGGTGCCCAACTTCAAATTCATCCGACAAGGCGGCATATTTCAACAGCCTTTTCCTTTCTTGCCTTAGAAATTTTTTTAAACTTTTACTTAGGAAAATTTCACAATTCAAGTGCCGATTAAATTCTTCATCCTGAAGGCCTCGGCGAACTGTAGAAGACACTAAAATCCGTTCCTCGTTGACAATCTTCAATACCCAGAAGAAAATTTTCTTCAGAACGTGTCAAATTCATGGGTATACAACGAACGGGTTCATTTAATTTTTCTTGAATTTTGAACCTTAGAAAATAATTTTTAACAAATTTAATCCCGTTCTTCATCCCTGAGCGTATTCCTGCTCTAACTTGAATTTTTTTTTAATTTTTTTTGACCCTGTGCAGCTGGCATCTACTAACTTTTCCACTGGCAATTTCATTCATATCTCGAGAAATTTCATCACTTCAAGTCTAGGCGTGTTTTTCCTAAGGGAGAAATTTTGTGCCTTAGAAAAAAAAAAACTTAAATCACTTAGCACTTTTGAAATTTTGACTTGGAAATTTTTTTTATTCCTCCATCTTCAAGTCATTTTTCCTGTGGTGAGAAAATATTTTTCTCAACTCACTTAGCACAATTTTTCCTCTAAATGCCTTGAGCACGTATTGTATGTCATAGAAGATGCTTTTGATTTTAACGCCTAGCATATTTTATTTTTCTTCATCCTTACTTCACTTTGCATGGCGCATTTAACATGAGGTGAAGGATTTGACCTTCCAACGCCCAACAATTTTTACTTCCCTCCTTGCTAATCTTGGGCGCATTTTAGCATGTGAGGAGGATAAGCATGTTCTAGGTGGAGGAGGATATATCCCTTAGAATTTTTTATCATTTTGTTTGTAGTGGAGGGCTAGCTTCAATACTTGGTGGGCGCATTTCATGTATGAAGGAGGATGAAACTTCAATGCCACCTTTGACTTCCTTTGAATCTCAACGCCTTTTGGAATATTCCCTCCTTGCATGTGCATGTTTTGTCTTCACATGCCTCCATTTGGGCGCATTTCAGCATATGAGGAGGATAAGCATGTTGACGCCTTGACTTTCCCTTGGCTTTCCTCTAAACTTGGCGCATTTAGCATGTAGAGAGGGATGAACATTTGTGACTTAGAAAATTTTTAAACTTCCTTGACATGAGGGCGCATTTCACCCGTGGAGGAGGATGAAACAATGACTTAGAATATTTTCCATCATCTTCTTTCTCCTTGGGCGCATTTTGAAGGTAGAGGAGGATGTTTTTTTTATACTTAGAAACTTTTTGACTTTCTTGATCAAGCAAGGCGCATTTGGCATGTGGAGCAGGATATTGCTCATACTTAGAAACTTTTCTATCACATGCTGGAGATGAGGGCGCATGTAGGGGTGTCTACAGGATGAGATCAACACTTAGAAAATTTCTTGATGCCTCTTGTAGCTGGGCGCATTTTGATGGGTGAGGAGGATAAAACCTCAACACTTAAACATTTCTCTTGACTTCCAGCTAGCTGAGGATGAGGGTGCACCTGAGGGTAGGAGGTGGATTTATCTTCAAACTTAGAATTTTCTCCACACCTGCTTTTACCTGCTTATCCACGCCCTGCTATATATAGTAAGTCCTTGAATTTTCACACTTCTGAAGCTCGGATTGATCTGAAATTTTGAACATTGGACCTTCATGACCCTGTCAACGGGTCCACATTGCCATCCTGAGCTGACCTGCTAAAAAAAGCATGTTTCTGAAGGTGGTTTGCTATTTATAGTAGTTGCTTGCTTCTGATATCTCCACAACTCCAATTGACTTGAAATTCGAATGACGCACTCCTCACCATGTGACCTGCCCATTGACATCGATGCAGTGTTCCACGGGGACGCGTCCCCCCCAAAAAAACCCGCGTTTCCTAGAGGGGGACATCTCGGAGACTTGGGGACTTGGGGGGGACGTCCCCCTACCAGCCCACCACTAGCGCCACCATCCCACCACCAGTGTTGCTGTCTCCAAGACGCCACTAGGACTTCGAGGATGTTGGGGTGTCCTCAAGACGTCTAGGGGACTCCTAGTTGTCTCCAAGATCTATAATTCTTATATTTATACATATTTTTATAACTATTTTTTCAAGTACTACATGTATTTCAGCACCCTGCCGCCACCCCGCCGCCGTCCCCCTGCCGTCCCCCCGCTGCCCCCAAACTTAGACCCACCGTCCCTGCGTCCCCCTCAAACACGCCCCTCGCCTCTCATTCCCTATCCTCGAAACCTCCCGTGGAACACCGTGATCGACGCTGCTGACTTCTATTTTAGCCCAAATGACTTACTATAAATAGTAAGTGCTCTGTTGCCCTCAAATTTTACCAAATGGATAGCTTGAAAGATGCTGATCGTGGTGGTATACACCGGTTTTCAAAAATTCTGACTTTTTACCCATCTTTTTGGGTCCCAAAGCTGGAAACCCTAATCTGACTTGCATGTGTATCAAACGACCTCCGTTTGTCTTCGTTTATGTTGCATTGCGATTAGTTTGTGATTCTGAAGTGCTGGGGAGGCGGCTGCCGGAATGCATCTGCTAAAAATAGTAAGTTCCTAAATAAGTGATTATCTCCGTTTGCATGTCACATCACTGCGAAGCTCTCGAAAAACCCACAAGGAATCATCAGACATGCAAAGAAAACCCTGACATGCAAACCCTTAAAATAGCCTTGGAAGGCTGAACTCTAAAATTCATTATCTCACTTTGCATGTTACACCATCGTGAAGGTCTCGAAAAACCCAGAAAGAATCTCCAGACATGCGTTGAAAAACTCTTCGTATAACCCCTGAAATCTGCTCTGGAAGCTGAATTGCTAAAAATAGTAAGTTGTCTGTTTTAGTTCAAATTTTGCCAGTGATTAGCTTGATGTGTTATGGATGCAATGTGACTGTTGAAACTTCAAGAATGCTAATGGAATACTCAGAATTACACACTTACTAAAAATAGTAAGTCACCAGAATTTGACGAAATTTCAGTAGAAACCTGCTGGAAGCATACTGACATCAATGTTAGCCTCAGATTTCAATTCATTCACTTCGTTTGACCCTAGATTGACCAGGAAAGCACAAACCCTAATTTTCAGACTTGGCCAAATTTTACGTTTAAGCTAGCAGATGGGAACGTCCCCAGAAGGCAGACACTAGAAAAGAGACACACAAAGAGAGAGAGAGACAAAAACCAAAGCCAAAAGACCAGAATGGAGCCAAAAATTAGGGGTCCCCATCTTGAATGGGGCGATGTGTGCAAAGGTCACAACAAGTCTCTAGAGGCCATTGCATCGATTTTTTAGAGGGAGATTCTGTCTATCAGCTGGCCATACTATTTAATGTCATCCCTTTAGGCGACTGCAAGCTTATCCAGGTTCCTCAATAAATAGCTTGCCTTTTTATTTGTATGTTTGATCTTCGCTGTTGTAATCATTCTGAAAGAATAATATATCATCTATCTCCAGTCTATCGGTTGTATTCTTTCATATTTAGTCTTCTGGTATTTTATTTTAATTTTCCAAGCATTTCTTTTCAAAATCGCACCATTTCTCCTTATTGCAAAAAATTACAAAAAAGTCAAAAATCAACAAAACAAACAAAAAATTGCATTATCGTCAGAAGTCAGGCTTGAGAGACACCTGGTCTCTTATAGAAATGAATAAAATCCTTAGCACAAGCCAAATTCAGAATTGAAGGCAAATCCATAGGCAAAGTTCATTCGAGCATAGAGATGGCCAAAATCTTGGCTAAGTGTTGAACGGTCCACATGAAGGTGTTACAAAATGAAATTGAATAGCCAAAATTTGGCTAACTATGGGAAATACTTCACAAGGAAAATTTTAATTTCCTCCATTGTGGCAAAAGCACAGAGGCATTCTTCTCCAAATTCAAGGCACTTGAACGAATATTTAGACATCTTGGGGGGATTTCATCTACAATCCCAGACCTATTGAAGCAATCAGGGCAACTTCTTCAAAGATTTCATCCCATGAAGAATTAAAGACAAGTCCCCAATCAGAATCAGATGGTGACAAGAGGAGTGTTCCAAACAAATTTCCATACTTAGACAATTTCTTGACACAAATTGGATAATTCAGAGAGGAAATCCAAAGGAATAACACCAATCCAATTCAAGCAAGAGGAATTTTAAAGCAATCAAGAAAGAAAATAACTTCAAGTCCAGACTTCTAGACCTCAAATGCAATTGAGAAGAAGACATCAAAATCTCAAAGGAGATCCAAGATCAAAGCTAGGAAGGAACAATCGCAAAGTACAGAGTTGTCGACAATGAAAGATATTCTAAGGCAAGCACGTGGAAGAAAAACAAAGTGACTAAGGAAGACATTCAGCATGCTGAAGTGGCGCCTCGTCATCTTCCAACCAATCAAATTGTTCCAAATCAACATGCAACAACCTTCTATTTTATTGTTGGTTTATATTTAGCAGAAGGACAAGTGTCCCCAAATGAATTTTTCTCATTGGTCGAGAGGTTGTTGGTTGTGACAAACCCTAATTAGGGTTTTTTTTTGTAATCTCTGCCGTTGATTCGAAATCAATCTTGGCCATTGAATTGTAATCGAGGAGCCTATAAATTGAGCTCGCCCCTCATTTGTAAAGTGTGAAGAAAGTGTATGAGATTGTTGCGTATTGCTACTTTTGATAATAAAAGCTCTTATGCATGATTTGCTTTGAATCCCTTTTATTGTCAAGTGGTTTGCAAGGTTGCATAGCTTCTTCAACATTAGATTAGAATTAAGATAGAATTTGATTTGAATGTTTGTTAAATGAGTGAAAGATCTGATAGTATTGATTGTTAAAATTAGCTCATACTTTCTTTGAATAGATGATTTTTATTCAATGCATAAAGTTAGCCCGAGCTTATGATTGTGGATGCTTAACTTTAGTATGGATAAGTATTGTTCAAGACATGGAAATTATAATCACACCACTTGGAGATTGCACCCACTTTGTGTAGTTGTCCCAGGGAGGCGAAGCAAAGTGTGGTTATCAGTTTCACCTAATCTTTACCGCCTCTTGAATTCTTAGGAGTAGATTAGAACTTCTAAACCCTTATCTCTTTTTTTCGTTTGCTTGAAAGACCCAAACAATAGAGCTTCATTGCCTAGACCTTCATTGTGAATTGAACAAGCCTAGCGTAAATCCCTTTGTGTATTACCAGCATATCACAACGCCCATTGAACTTATCCACACATTAAGACCTGGAAAAAGAAACCTTGGAATTGGCATATGATCTTCTCAAAATCTTAGCATACACGGTAATTTTGTTCAAGAGAGGATAGTGTCTTTGGACATTTTATTCTGTGTGTTCGGTGGATGATAAAACGTACACCAACAGGGAGGAATTAGGAATAGATCATATGGCCGACCATACATGGTAAATTGAATGTTTATCCCAATCTTATGAAGTCATGAATCTAAAACAAATATCAGAGATGGACGACTTCAATTATATATTGGAATTATAGTGATCAAACATAGGACTACGAATAGAAGACAATATTTCCAATACATGGATAAATAAAGGGCAGTGATTAAATAGTTATAAGCATTATATTAATTATGGACAAACAAGGCATGAAAAGGCATTGATTGAGGGATGCCACCCTTAACGTCGGGACATGGAAGTGAATAAAAAGAGTATGATATGTAAGGGAACAAACATCATTGAAGAAGTGGTAATGACATCTATATGAAATCAAACTGGTTACTCAAGGGAGCCGATCAACCTCTAAAACAAGTGCATGCCTAAATCACCATAACCTGGAACAACATTAGTAAATCTTAGAATCAACATTTTGAAGTCTGACATCAACTTATCACAATTTCAGTGCATATAATTGAGGGAGTCACATTAGAAACAGTCACTATATTAAATGCTCTAATTTATATTATACTCATATAGTTTGATTTTAAAGAATTTGGTTGAGCAACAATTATCCAACTTATTTGAATAATATTCTTGCACCAGTCCTCATATCATAAGTCATCTCTATAACCTGCATCAAACATTACTAATATTGCTACTACCATTATAGCCATTTTAATACATATCTATGCACTTATTTGTCAAAGGCTAGAATTTCTCTATTGGTATAACCTAATACTGTAACCTACAATACAAATAAACCCAAAATTTATAATAATCCTATAAGGGACATTACAATGGTATCAAAGCATCTTTCCTACCAACTTGTAGAAGAAAAGTGAATGCAAACCTATCATAGAAAAGGAACTATGGCCGAACAATTGGCGCAAGAGCTTAGAACCTTCATGGAACAAACCAACGAAAAATTTGAGAAAACCAATCAATTGATTCTCAAGGCTCTGAAGAGCACAAAGATATACTGAGAGGGGGGGGGAGGTGAATCAGTATATCAACAAACTTTTACCCTCTTAAACTTCTTATCAACTTCAAGCTCTAACACAAATCAACTATGCAACAATATCACAATATGAACAAGTTGACACCAAGATTTTACGTGGAAACCCTTGTGAGATAAAACCACGGTACAAATAATGTACTTTATGTACTATATATGCTTTTACAAAGAATGTAGGCACCAACCTACTTGAATCGATTATGTAGTTTAGTAGGCACCAACCTACAAAGAGCACCAACCCTTTATCCTAATTTAGTAGGCACCAACCTACAAGGAGCATCAACCCCTAAAACTGTTTTAGTAGGCACCAACCTACAAGGAGCATCAACCCCTACTTGCTAAGCACCAACTTAGCAAAGATTATAATTTGAATGAATAGTGTTCCACCTTTATGTTGTTTCCTCAACGGATGATGGACTTTACAATCTTCCTCTTCTTGAATTTGTCCTTCTTGAATGATGTTCATATAAATCAGCATATGATGAATTTACTTTATAGATCTGCCTCTTATATTCTCCTCATACAAATTTGCACAAACTCCTCTAGGACTGCCCTTGAATTATCTTCACAAATCAGCAATCATCTCTTCATAAATCTGCTCAACATGTAAATATATCTTCATAAAACTCTGCTCCAATCTGCATATATTTCTCTTTGCCTCTGCACAAACTCTTCGCAGAATTGAAACAATGTTCTTTCAAATCGGTCTTCTCAACTCAAACTTCAGATAATATTCACTTTATACTTGATAGTGTTGCTCTTCCTCTCTATACTCAGACAATATTCATTCAATCCTTCTTATATTGATCTGCAGATGGTATTTATTTATACTCAACACAGATAATATTTAACAAAATCCCATCATGGATGATATATCCTTTGTTCCTCTACAAAAATCCAACACTCTACACACCTGATTGTATTTTAATGATACGGCATTTATTCCACACAACATTGCACACATCAACAACACACTACAATCTTACTTCAAACGATGTTCATTGTTTTCCACATACAGCACAAATTTGTGTTTTGATAATATATCGGTTATTCCACACGCCACACCCTCTTCACATATCATGACTTTATTAAATATCTTTATGCCTTGGTGAGAAAGATATGACTTTTGAGAAAGAAGTGATTCTTCAGAATGAGGTGTCCCTTCTTAATAAGTTGCACCCGTCCATATAATCGCTGCTTAAGATCTTTCTGTTATTGATCCTTTTTAACATAATTCTTTTATTAACTATAATCGCAATATGTAGTTTTCCTCAACGATATTCTTATTGGTGCTACCAAAGCCACAATATGACGTTGATCTCTTTTTATTTTCATTGGCATTTTAACTTTATTGGAGAATCCACATCGGCTAGCAAGAAGGAACGACGTCATTAGCTTGCTCGGTAGACTTCATCTGGATTTGTCTTCATCTGCATTTGTCCCATCTGAATATTGTTTTATCTGGAAATATTTAATCAAAAAACTTGGTCTGGAACGACAGCCTTATGTAATCGTCTTCCACGTCTTTAGAAATGCAATGACTCCCTCAAAGAAACATACTCACGACTATATGACAGTTACTTCATGGTCATCGCTAGTCTCCCAGAATTGATGGCGACTGTTGAAGAGCCCCGATAATGGTTATTCCTCTGATACTGCTTTGTACACAGTGCAAGGTTATTCAATATTATATTTGGCAAGACGGCAACAATTGATAAAGCCCGAACATTCTATATTAAACTGCCAACGCACACAATGCTTAATACTACTCCTCTCAATATGATCCATTGCTTTACATAGTGCTGATGTTTCTCTAATTACCAGATTATAACATGAGTCAGTGATATAGTCTGAAGTGTGTCCAGTTCCCTGTAGGTGCACTTATAATAAATTTCTTAGGTATCTTGTGACTGAAACAATCCCCAGATTTCTGCCCTTTGAAGATATTCCATTCGAGCTGTTAATTACCATTCATGACTTCAAAAATGCCAAATAAGAATGAGGTCTACTCCAATGACTGTTCCAAAACAGTAATAATATCCTTTAGAATCTGTTTGAAATCTATATTCCAATATGTTATCTTCAGTCATGCTTAATCTTCTTTCTTGACATCAATGACAAACATTTGTCTTCTCATATTTGACGTCAATGACAACATCTCCAACAGGCTCTTCAAAACATGAATAACAATAATACTCATGAAAGAACCATTCCAAGGAGAGAAATACATTCAAACCATTCTGAAAATGAGCATTCAATCCAACGTTCTACACTAAGACCAACTATGCCTCCATTCCTTCCAAGAGAAAATGTCGTAGAAGAAGTAGAAGAGCCAACCACAAATAGTGCAGAAGGCCTTGCTCATGTGTATGCCGAATTAGATCCTGCAATACAAAGACTCATACCGTTCAAGGAATATTATGAAGTCAAAATCCAAACCAATCCAAATAGGAGAAAGAACCATTCTGGCAAAGACCTTAGATCAAGAATTAATAAGATGACCTTGCCATATTTTGATGGCTCTGGGAAGTTCGCCGCACAATCATGGGTTCAAAAGCTTGACACTTACCTATCCCTCAGCCCCATGACTGAAGAGAATTCCATTAAATTTGTTGTCCTCCACCTATTAGGGATAGCTCACGATTGGTGGCATCATGGACTCATCACCCAAGGCCATCGAAATATAGTCACCTATAGTGAATTCACTCAAAAAATCATTAATAGATTCGATCAAAAGCATCCTGAGTGGCATTTTAAGGAACTCACCCAACTTAGGCAGCATGGAACAGTGGAGGAATTTGCAAATGAATTCCAAAAGCTAGCTGTCATGGTCCTCGACCTATCCCAAAGAAGGCTTACCTATCTATTCATTGAAGGACTCAAGGAAACCAATTAAGAACATAGTAAACCCATTAGAACCACAAACAGTGGGGAGGGGTGGGGAGCGGTAGGTAGGGGGGGCGAGGGGGAGAATTCAAAGGGCAGTGGAATCCATAAAATAGAAGAAGCATTGAATGAAGAGACAAGAGAAACTCCTACCAAAAGGGAAAATCATAATGACCCTTGACTAGAACAAGAAATAGACTATTCTATGTAATATCTTCAAAATAAGTTAATAATCATTTCCCTTGCACAAGAACATCCCTTGAGGATAATATACAATATTATATTACAATAAATGCATATACGAATTAGGATGGATATACCCAAATAGGGTATCCATAAGGCCTGGGTAGAGCCAAGGTTCTTCCAAGTATCTTAAGGATGGATACACCAAAATATAGGGTATCCATAAGGTCTGAGAAGTGAAAGCTCACTTCTGGGATTTTAAGGCTGGGTACACTTAAGACTAAGGTATTCAGAAGGCCTGGGAAGAGATGTTACAATCTTTTCCCAAGATTATAAGGCTAGGTACACTTAAGAGTAAAGTATCCAGAAGGCCTGGGTAGAGATGTTACAATCTTTTCCTAGGAATACAAGGCTAGATACACTTAAGAATGAGGTATCCAGAAGGCCTGGAAAGAGACTAAATGTAACAAGATGTTATAATCTCTTTCTAGGATAAGCCAGGTGTACTGGACAACAATATCAAGAGATTAAGAACATTAAGGAAAAGAGTTATAAGTTGCTTGAGGGCAAGCAAATTTGGGAGGGAAGGACTGTCATGTCCTCGAAATCGTAACACTAACATAACAAAAAACATACTTAAAAATATTAATATATATAAAATCAATTTATATAATACTAGAATGAGAAGCATATAATATATATGAATATAAAACATAAAATACTATTATAATTATAGAATATAAATTTGTAAATATTAATAATGACAATTGTGATTATGATCATTATAAATATTTAGAGACACATAATATTTTAATATATAATATAGGGGCATTACGTAGTAGCTTGGGCGTGTTGGGCGTATCAACTCCCAATGAATATTGGGCATGTGTTCGAAGGTTGTGGCAGTGGTATGCTACATAGCGCATTTGGGAGTTTTCTAGATAATAAAGAATGACTCTCTCACCAAACTCTTGAGTTTGTTTACTATCCTCAAATTCCAAAAGCAGGATTAATGTGTGAGTAATCCAAGTTTCACTTATGGTAGAGAACAGCTGGAGAGCTCAGGCCCTACAATTGACCCATGTTCAGAATCTATGGATGTTCAAATTCATGACAAAAATCCTTGCTAGATCCTTGCTAGATCCTTGTGATCAAAATTGATGAAGCCCCTTTATATTAGGCGGAAGAATTAATACAGCCTGTTGAGAGTCTCACGATTTCTAAACATCATGACAAGAGGAATTAGGAATAGATCGTATGACCGACCATACATGGTAAACTGAATGTTTATCCCGATCTTATGAAGTCGTGAATCTAAAACAAATATCAGAGATGGATGATTTCAATTATATATTGGAATTATAGTGATCAAACATAGGACTACGAATAGAAGACAATAATTCCAATACAACAATAAATAAAGGGCAATGATTAAATAGTAATAATCATTAAACAAGGCATGAAAAGGCATCGATTGAGGGATGCCGCCCTTAACGTAGGGACATGGAAGTGTATAAAAAGAGTATGACATGTAAGGGAATGAACATCATCAAAGAAGTGGTAATGACATGTATATGAAATCAAACTGGTACTTAGGGGAGCCGATCAACCTCTAAAACAAGTGCATGCCTAAATCACCATAACCTGGAACAGCATCAGTAAATCTTAGAAACAACATTTTGAAGTCTAACATCAACTTATCACTAGTTCAGCGCATATAATTGAGGGAGTCACATCAGAAACAGTCACTATATTGAATGCTCTAATTTATATTATATTCATATAGTTTGATTTTAAAGAATTCAGTTGAACAACAATTATCCCACTTATTTGAATAATATTCTTGCACCGGTTCTCATATCAGAAGTGATCTCTATATCCTGCATCAAACATTACTAATATTGCTACTTCCATTATAGCCATTTTAATACGTATATATGCACTTATTTGTCAAAAGGCAAGAATTTCTCTATTGGTATAACCTAATTCCCTAACCTACAATACAAGTAAACCCAAAATTTATAATAATCCTATAAGGGACATTACAATAGATAAGTTTGTTTCCAATTTCTCACATACATCTACACTTTTTCCACGGATATGGAGGTGGCAATTAACTTTGGTAATGCTCCCCTGAAGTTCAAGTTTACAAAGTGGCACTTCCACGACCTAGTGCCCCTAGATTCCCTAGGTTTGATTTGTATTTTGTTGCAATCGTCTTAGAGGAGACTTAGGATCAAAGGGACCGTTAACAATTTTTTGCCAGTATTGTGGAAGGGCAATTAATATTTGCACTTGCGATGGAACTAGAGGTGTAGGTTTTAGGGTCACCCCTCTTTCCGTTTGCATTTTCATCAATTGCAGAATCAGATTTTGTTTCACTTTCAACTTCAACTTGTTGAGGCTCAAGTTCAACCTCATTCTCACTCATTTCATGAGAACTCATAGTGACATTGCAATAAACGATATAAAATTTATGTTTATAATTTTAAAATTAAAATTCAAACTATGCATGATGCAAGGAATTAAAACACAACAATTTGTTTTTGTTTTTCTTACGTCAGGCCACATGAAGTGCAAAGGCATAGGATACACAAATAAAAATCTTTGTTCTTAACTTTTGTCAAACAAGGATTACATTTTTGTTTTTCTTACTTCAGGTCATACAAAGTGCAAAAGCAGAGGATAAACAAAAATTATAATCCTAATTTGACAAAATAATTTTTGTTGACAAACTTAAAAAAATAAAATATGACAGCTTGCTGTTATATAATTAAAAAAAAAAAAATTGACTATGATTCATTAGTATTATTAATTGAATCATGATTCATTTGCAAAACTAAACTAAAGTCTAATAACTATTGAATTTAAAATTTAAAATTGAAAGTTGCAACTTGGTATATGAATTTTATTGACGTTGATGACAAGATACAACAACCGGTTATATAGATTCTATCAACCTAATTAATAATATACAACTTATTATATAGATTTTAAACAACATAAATCATGAAACTATTTAAAAAAGTTAAAAAACCAATCATAAAAGCCTACCTCTTGCTTGAAAAATGCTAGTTTCAATCCTTTGAGTTGGCAACTTGACATAATTCCTCTTCTTGCTCCTCCTCAACCCTCTTTCGCTTCACTCACTCTTTCACCTTCCACTTGCGAAGTTGTTGCTCTTACTCTTACACTCACTACTATTAGCTTCTTGTTGATTTGTTTTTGTGAGTTGAAATGAGGTTAGGAGGCAGATTTGTAGAACTTTTGGGGTTTGGGTGGGGCCCATAGGCCATTGGGGTTCAACATTGGGCACGAGGTTCAAAAAAATTGATTTTTTGTCTGACTGGTCATGGGAGATGCCTAAGCATCCCCTAGGTCCTCGAAACGTCTCCTTTTGAGAGGGAGATGTCTCAGAGACATCTCGGGGATGGCGACACAAGTGGTGGAGCAGCAGGAGGACATCCCCTCCAAGTCCCCACATCTTGAAGATGTCCTTGTCTATGAAATATGAGGATTTCTATTTTTTTTTTTGGAGGGGGGGAGGGGGTGAGGGACACATCCTTGTGGTATACTAATTTATAAACAATGCAAGATAAGAGATGTAGTTATTGTTAGTGTAAATAGTGTCATTATCCATCTAGTTAGGATATCACCTTTCTATGATTGACCTATTCACGCTAATAGCTTAAGTTTACTTAGGTTTCTTGTGCTTTTTTCTCACTTCAAAGCATTGAGACATGTGTCCTCATCACTTGAGACACCTATTGCATGCATACTTGCCACTTGCTCACACACTTGTCAAGTGAGTTCACAAGTGTTGCACATTTGGAGGGGTACTCGGTAATTCTCTCCTACCTTCTCACCTCTCTACCTTGCCTATATATGCAAGGTTTTTCATTATATTTACACACTCTTCATTTATATGATAGATATCCTACTGTATTCATTGTTTTTCTTGTGAAAAGTTATCAATTTGAGCTTTCTGAACTTCGAAAGGGATTCCCTATTAACACAAATTAAAATAGACGATGCCAAAGGGAAACTTCAAAAGGGATCGATGAAGATAACTAAAGGAATAATTAAATGTAGCGATTCCCTATTAACACAAGGTAGCGCTAACATTGTGGAGACCTTAATGAAATTAAAAGCAGCAATCAAAGAAGTCAAACACAAAGGCAATGATTAAGGAAGGGATGTATCCTTTGTAAGGGGTGTGATGATTATTAAGGGTGTGACTATTCACCCCACCATGAAGGATATATAAGAAGGAATCATTTGGTGAGGGAAATAAGAATTTGAAATTATAGGAGATCTATTGGAATAAATATTATTTTTAGCAAGAATATTATTGGGAAGTAAGTTTTAAAATATAATTAGGAACTATATATATATATATATATATATATATATAATTGCATAATGAAATGATATTTGATTAACAATTAATATGATAAGACTTCTTTAGGAATCTATTTTGAATTTATAGAACTATTTACAAATAGGGAGGTTGATCAACCTTCCGAGTTCATGAGATGGGAAGTATCGGATTTTCCTTCATCAAATATGCCACTCCCAAGATGTAGTGCTTATGGGACTGGGAGGTGTATGAGTTCTCTTGGGCTTGTTGAGGGAGGTAGTCTTCATGCAGCTTATCAAGCACATCACCCTGAGATGCAGTGCTCGTGGGTTGGGAGGCGAATGAATGCTCTCTGGCTTGATCAAGGAGGATGGAGCACCTCCAAGGTGGACTGAGGGATGGTGTGGACTTGAGATCCTGCCATGCTTGTGGGCCAGGAGGTGGAGAGTGTCTTGGGCTTGAGAGAGACTTCTCGAGTACGCCACTCCCAAGATGCAACGCTCTTGGGGTTGGAAGGCATATGAGTGAATCTTCGGCTTGAGGGTCTTCTCAAGTATGCTACCTCGAAATGGATGGACAAGGATCAACCCATGCTCTCTCAATACAAGGGAAACCATTCTTGAAATTGCGGTTTGTAAATATTTCTAGTGAATTCCTAAAACCATAGTTTACATACTTGGACTCAGAGAGTACTCAACAAGCCCAAAATTTTTTACTCCACAAAAACTTGGCATATACTCGACAAAGACTCGACAACTTAAAAAGTAGTAAAATTTCTTATAAAAACACACTGTTTTTGCAAAATTCAATTACAATATACCTATACACACATTGCATTGTGCACACATACATAGATCTACACATACACAAGATGTGAAGTTTGCATGCATATACACACACAAACATATCTATACACACACAATCACATAGTTTCTTGTTTCGCTTATTAGTGTATCTTGATATCATATTATCATCAATCATGTATGCAGATCAGTATTAAGTTTAATTGTTTACCTATTAAGTATGCATATCAGTAATACAATAATACCATTAAAATCTAAACATAACTATATACAAACTTAAAACTGTTTATTATGATAATGTTCAGTAAACTGTTTAATGTTAAAAATTTACACATTATCAATGTACACAAATGTGTCGACTGTGTATGATAATGTGTAATATTAGTTGACAAGTTTGTGTATATTGATTATGTGTAACTAGTAACACTACAAGGTAATAGTAAAACCAATCCAAATCACACCAAAAAACTAGTGCAAATTGCATCAAAGGATGCAATGTCTGTAAGGCTGACTAAATAGGGGTTTTATAAGCACCAAATTGTGTCATACACGCATCCAAAATGCGCCAAAAACGCGTCGAAATCGTGCAAAATAGGCTCATTAAAAGAGCGTTTCATTTGTTCCAAGGTTTTCCGCGAGTACTTTGAGGGTTTTCTACGAGTTTAAAAAAAAAATGGCATTTTTTTTGCATTTTGATCTGTGAGTAAAAGCAGGAAGTACATGCCCAAGCAGAAAATTGGAGAGTACTTGGCCACTTGACGATAATTGTAGAGTATGTAATCTATGCCTAATATGATTGGTTATTGGAATATGCCTTGGGCTAATCATGACTGATGTTAAGTTATTTGGCATTCAAATGTTAATGATGATATGAACTATAGATCTAACTATTATGATGTTTTAGCCATGGTGTATGGTTCTCAATGTTATACTATTTTATGTATTAGTTTGAATATAACCATAAAGTTGATACTTGTTATTACTAATATTAGTTTATAGTGTTTATTATTGTTTTGCAGGCCTAAATAAAGGAACATCCCAAAAGGGGACATTACAAACTTCAATGTGGATATTTAAAGAGTATTGAGGTTGACCAAATTGAGCTAGAGAAAACATTGAAAAGAGCTTAGGACAGAATAGCTAAGGAAAATAACAAAGGCATTCCAGTTGACTTAATTATAGAAGTCTACAAAGCATACTAGAATTACCTAATAAGGCTTTGGATGGCTTTAACTTCCTTCAGCTTTATAGCTCAACGGGAAAAACTCAAGTTAACAAACTTTAGCAATGAGATTAGGAGAAAATATGTTTAAGCATTACAATTGAAAAGCCTCCTCTTCTCCCTCCCAGACCAAGTACTAATTGTTGTTTGAATAAAAGATAGGTTTCACCGTTTGAGTCCAAAAGAATTGATTTTCAAAATATTGAATAAGTTGAAGCTTACAAAAGATGCCATAGAAAGGTAGATCTGTTGGTCAAGCAAATCAACTAGATAGTTGTAGAATTCAGAGTTTTGATACAAATGGGCTTCCCATTGTAATAACTCACCCTTAATTTTTTTTCAAATTTGCATTTGTTAGCGTTAGCCAAAATAATAATGATAATCAATTGAATAAAGCAACCTTTCACTTTCTGATCCCTTAGATGTTGATGTAGGCAAGGTGAGAGCATACAATGATAAGGTGTACATTGCATTAACTGGAAGCATCCACTTGTTCAGTGGGGTGAGTGATAATCAAAACCAACTGAAAGCAAATACCTTCCACTTTCTAATCATCCAGATCTTGAGGTGGACAAGGTGAGAGCATACGGTGATAAGGTGTACATTGCATTAACTAGAAGCATCCACTTGTTTAATGGGGTGAGTGATAATCAAAACCAATTGAAAGACCTTCCACTTTCTGATCACCCAAATCTTGATGTGGGCAAGGTGAGAGCATTCGGTGGGTAAGGCTTACAATTAAGTGCTTCTGAATTAACCACTTGTTCAGTGGGGTGATTATGAAAACTTCAAAGCATGAAAGGAAACATCTGCTTATTCAGCAGGAATTACAACTAGCAAGAAAGTATTTGGTGGCAAGCTGACCAAAGCAAGAAAGATCCTCTGCTTGTTCAACGTGAATAACATGAAAGTAAAGAAAGTTCATCCACTTTTTTAGTGGGCATAACATGAAATTAATGAAAGCTGAAACACTCATTCAGTGGGAGCACTACTTGTTTAGTGGAGTGAGTAGCAATAAACAATAGCAAATCACTGATGGTACTACCAAATGGTGTTACAATGAGCTCATTACAACTAATTTTCAGAATGTCATATACTGCTGCTACAATGTGAAAATACTAAGGAAATAATGGCACGACACCCCAAAATGGAACCCCGACATGAAATAAAGTATTCCCCAACAAAATATAACAATTATACCTCAAAGGAATAACGCCCAAAGTACTGTAAGAGGTCTGAAACGCTGCTGCTACAGGTCTGATATGAACTTGCAGGTCTGATAAAGAAAGAACAGCTGACTGAAACACCAACCAGCAAGCTACAAGTTGGTCACAACTTCATTCCAAGCACTCCAAACAACCCCAAGCAACATAGAATCATCCACCAAGACCTCGTGAAGCGTAGGCGTCGATATGAAGCCAAAGTTTGCAACCAAATGTGAGTGAACATGTAACAGCCCGACCCTTCGGTAAAATTAAAATTTTCATAATTTACATCCTACAAGTATGTAAACATGTTAATCATGTCATTGCAATAGAATTTTTCTTTTTCTTTATTGACAAAACATGAACAAATTGCCATATTAATATACAACAAAGATTCCATTTCAATATAATAACTTCACAAGTACATGAAACAAGAATACGTACCTTAACTAACATAGCTCCAATGAGCTTTAGAACAAATAGTAGTAAGAAGGTCTAGGAATCCGTCCTTTCAAATCTTGGTACATCGGCCGCTTGCTGAGGAGGAGAAACATCACTCGGGCGTTTTTCCGCCATCCACGGACTTATAATGCGGTCCCCCGCACGATCATTTTGCAATGAACGGCCCTCCCTTCGAAGAAGAGATTGGTTGGGTAACCCTTAACGACTACCAACTGGACATAGTGCTGTGATTCTACAAAACTAGTTTTCGTGCTAACGGCAAATCACAAACTAGGTTGTATTTCGGAATCACGGTGATCTGACAGTGTAGTACAACAACTAAATGGTTCCTTACACTACTTTGGCCAAAGTGTTACGTTCAATGAAGAACATAGGTCATTTGTCACATACACTAGCCAGGTTCAACTTGACTTGAGGCTATCTTACCCTACGCGTAGGTTGGTCTATCGGGGTAGTCCGTACCCTAGACTTCCTACAACATTTTACTACTGAATGATGAATCTATTAAACAAGATACTACAACCGACGCCCTAATTCCGGATATATTCATCCTAGGGATACAATAACTTGATTAAGTCGTTTGTATTAAGTTGTAGAGTATATCTTGCAAATATTCTAGACTCAACCCTAGTAACTATTATTCAAACACAAGCATATGCTCATTATAAAGAGCCATTAAATAATACGCAGGTTGCTTTCCTTTAAGTAATGTAAACCGTACATTATTGACAACAAAACCATGATATGACTATTTACATGATACTTTTATATCACAACTTATCACATGTTTAAGAAACTGACATTCTTTTTGAATTCAATTTAAGTCTACCAGACAGTCAAACTCTTTCCTTTCCAGCCATAACTATAAATCAGAGACCTATCAGATTACTCTGGAAAATTAGGAAAATATGTAAAGAAAGAATTTAGCATGCCTGAATTAGCTTTCCAGAAGTTGGAAGGTAGCTCCTTTACTGGCCTCTACTCAGATCACTTTCAGTTTGGATTCTTGTAATCAATTACTCAGCACAGTAAAAGACAATTCCTGATTGCTCCTCTTCTATTCAAAGATTACCAGTAATTTCAACTTCTGCTCTCTTGTATTAACAGAATAACTTAGCAATTTCTCTCTTATGGCGAACTCACTTTTTAGCTTTAAAATGCTCAAGAAACTGACTGCAAATTCGTGTGTGAAGGAATGCCAAACGCAGGTTTATTTATAGGTTCATTTTGAAACTGATTTCCACCTTCTATGGCGCCAGAACTGCCAGCAGGTTGAAGAACGTTTCAAACTAAAAACGTGTATCAATCTGGTGAGGGTTTCGACCTCCATGTATGACAGCAAGAAGTTCATTTTATTTCGAATTTGTTTCAGACTGTTAAAACTGTGACAACTTTCAACCGGCGCGTTTTTACAGTTAGGTTAAATGCCAAGTTTCATTTCTGACTTCTTCCTTGCTCAAATGGCGTCCAAATTTCATTCTTTTTGCATAGCAAGAAATATCTCATTTATTTTCTGACGCCTGGCCCTAGTCGCGCGATTTCTCTGCGCGTTTTTCATTTTCCCTTCTGCATTTTCGCGTTTTTTCTTCTTTATTTCGCTTTGGTTAATCTTTAATATTTTAATAGAGTTTTCAAAGTAAAAATGGCGCATATATGCAGGCTCATATTTGAAGATTAACACTTCAACGTATACATTAGAAAAATCCGCGTTTTCTTACTCAATTCGCGATTTTTATGAAATCCGCGATTTTTAATTTCTTCCCAGTTTTGCATTCGCATTTAATAAAAGTGCTTTGAAATGTTTTAATTTTTATTTCATTTGATTTTGACAAATCTTTTATTTTAATATATTTGTTTATTCTATTAAAATACTTATATAATATAGTTTATGCATAATTATTTAAATTATCAATTTAAATAATATTATATACATTTAAACTATATTATATTAATATTTTAATATAATATTAAATATATTGAAATACTTAACATTATACTAATACATATATATTCATTTACCTCGTTAGCCGTGGGTATGTAAATTTGTATATATATATCAGTATATATATACTACATGTATAAGTATCCTTAAATATATTTATATTGACACATACGTATGGCATATCCATCTGCTTAATACGTTTGTATCGACATGAATGTACTTATGGGTACTTGTACATATCGTATTCGTATATACAAATACACATATCCACCTCTAACCAGAACTTATCATTTATAAGGTTATACTGGCAAGCATCACTTGTTTACACATTCAGAAGAAGACACGACTCCTAATGATGCTAGACAAGCCTACAGATGACTTACCTTTAACCAGAACAATGACTTAGCTTACACAGTTCTAAGGTTTGTGTGTGTGTATGTCCAGTTGGTATCCATTACTGTTTACCCGACCAAGTTCCTCCCCGAGTGATATCTCTCCTCTGCCTGGAGGTACGAACCTGCTTCCTGCATGCCATGTCACGACAACGGAAGTTATTTGCTCAAAACAAAGAAAAATACATGAAACATTTCAAAAGTTAGATTATTCATAAATCAATAACCTCCATTCTCCTTTATGCAGTATTTCACCAAAAATAACATCAAATGAAACAACATTCATATTGAAAACGAGGTACAAGCATTATTAATTTACCTTCAGAATTCACATTTACTCTATCTAGTAATGGTAAATTGTATCGTCTCAATTTGGGATGTAACATACTTCCCCCCTTGTGAATCATCGTCCTCGATGAGGTATAGCTTTTTAACATATAGTTAAAGTCAAATAAAGTGTTACTTACATTTACGTAAGATTTATAAAGTATTCAACCTATGTAGCAATCTTGTTCTTCCTGGAACTTGCTTCGAGTGTTTACACTATTGCATAGGGAAATCTTGTATGCCTCACACATATTTACTCTCCCAAAGAGTTTTAACATATACACACATCCGAAATATAATAGTAACTATACATCACACCAACACACAGTGATCGGAAATCATTGGTCCATGAATTTATCCTTAGTATAATCCAAATAGAAAAGGAAAGTCGATGTATTGTACACTACATCGTGGGTCCAATCCTTCGCTTTTGGTATTTACACTTTTAGAAAACTCATAAACCGAGTCCTTCCGCCACTTATACATTCATTATCCTTACCACATAGTACTTGTACTTGATTATTTGTCCATCGAGAGCACAACTTTACTCCTGGACACTTGTCAAATCTTGATACTGCTTCATACGAGAGCTTTGTATCTCAAAGTTTCATTGATAACTTCGATCTATTACTCCTTTTTGACATTTTTATTAAGCCTATGATTCACTCAATTGTAAGCCTTTTTCAACTTAATTGAGTTTTTAACCTTTTATATCATATAATGGTCCAAACTTCAATATTAGAAGTTTATAAATCATTCAAGACTTATTCTACCATCTTTGCTTATTTTGACTATACATGATAATATACTGCACATTCGATCCGTTGAATGTTTCGTAGTTTGATTAGGGTTTATACAACCTTATCACTATTGCTTAAACTAAGATATCCTCTCAGAATTACTAAGCCTCTACTTTCCACAATATATTATTTAGGACCAAATATCCTGTAAGTCAAGTTTTCCAAAAAACGTTGGTTTCATCGATGAGTTTGTCTACTTGAACATTATGCTAGTTTCACTAACATAGACAGATTGATTTGTCTCTTGTTCTACCATTTTTCCTTTGGAATCTTAAGAGAGTATACATGACTTACCGATGATGACATCCGGTCTTCATTTCCTGGTATACTAGTCATTATCTTGCCACATTCCGTGTAACTTTGCACTCTATCTTTCCAAGTTTATAGTAGTTTCTCATCCAACAATTCCTGTTGTCATTCCGATGTCCTAACTTTGACATTAGTTTCCTCGTTCTATTCCAAATTCTTCAAAATTTTGGGTACCTAGGTTCTTTTACATCCAATAATAGTCTATTCCTTGACTAGTTGAAAACCTATTTTACGATCTCACGCTTTTTTTAATTCCCATATAATAATGGTTATAAGTTTTGCGGAGATAAACCCTATTTATCTTAGGACATCCATATCTTGGATCTCTTCTGTCCTTGGATTATTTTCAAAGATGTTATCCATCTTTTAACTCAATCAAATTTTCCCGATAATTTTGGTACTCATTTTGAGTGTTAATCCATGTTCCGTCATATTGATCCCTAGCTAATAGTAAATTTAATTACCTACCTAGTTACCAAGCATGAACATTCCTCGTTGGTTCCATTGATTCTCTTAATCATATACAAGAGTTCCAATTTCAGTTCGTCCTTTTGAGTTCAAGTAACATCCCCGGTGCTTTACTCAATAATATTTCCCATTATTTCACATAAAATTGTTATATTGCTCCGACATAACAATGGATGCTTCCCTTTTGAGAGTGTTTTCTCTTTAATATAAGAGCCACTCAACAACGTTCTAGTCAACACGATGACTTCTTGCCTGGAGTGTAAAGTAGCTTCTTTAACTCTCCAAGTATTCTACCTTTGTTTCCACTCATAGAATCTCATAAATTCAAGTGATATACACATTTCCATTGGTGAATCACAATCCCAATATTCCCTTCCAACTCTTAAATTCTCAATCGCTGAACAGTCTGATATTATAGGTTTCTCTACCTCTATATATCTCTATCAAGACCGAAAGTACAACTCAACCAAGTAGATTTATTCCAACTACAAGGCATTAGAGAGTAGTCATTTATTTAACTCAACTCAATGGGTTAGATCTTATCCTTAGATCTTTCTCTTCATTCGAATGAACTTCTTGCTCCCATTAGGTTATTACAAACCTAGGGTTTCATTAAAGAGATGGTGATCAAGTGATCAGCCATGTAAAGATAATTGATGCATTGCATAGCGTCATTTCCTACCTTATTTTCCATTCCATTTCTATGGCTTATGGTTAAACTTTTTCATCCTCGGGTTTCATAGCACAATAAGCTTACAGTTTCAATTCGTTTTCATGATGTGAAAATATATTTCTTTATTGAAATATCGTTTTTATCTACTTTTCCTTAAATAAGGTGTATATGAATGTAGAGACACACTTTCTTTCAGTCATGAGTATCTTAAAGCTTTCCTTGCCAATCTAATAGGCGGCCTTTCTTATCATGATCAAATATCTGCCTATCCTTTTTCCTAGGCATCAAATGATAATTTCATTTGATTCTTCCAATCAACTAAATATAAGGTACGAGATGATAATAGGTAATAATCTTAGACTTTTCCGATTATCTTTCTCCAGGATTCTCAATACCTTTTTCCTTGTGGATATCATATGATAATATCGTTTGATCTTTCGATCAAATAATCCTAAGTATGGGTTTGTTTTCTCCGAAGATCCCAATACTTCTTTTCTTGGTCTATAAACTGTACGACTTATTTGTCATCATGACTTGCGAAGAATACATTAGTTCTTCTAAACTAAGAACATACTTACGTTCTTTTGTTGAATGGGGTACTAAACTTGAGTCAACCCTACTCTTTTCCTTTCCCCCTTAGAGTTTCCACAGCTTTTGATCTACTCAAAACTGAACTCCCAGCAAACTCTTGCTTCTTTTGTAAGGATTTGTCATTCCCTACTGTTGGCTTTACATTGCCTTTATCTTGTCTCGAGACATATCTCAAATATACTTTTTCCAAAGTTAAATTTGTCATTGATTTCTATCCCACATTAGATCTAATGAATAATCAGCAACTTACGAGTCACTTCATTAATCCAATTCTCTTTTCAACATCCCCTTGGCAAAGGGTACAAAACTTGTATTCCCTTTCCATTTGGAACATTCTAATCAAAAGTTTGGCTTTCACAAACATGAAGGTGAGTTTAGCTTATACTCTAACCAATCTTTGTTAAACCTATCTTTGTTAAACCTCTGGTAAAACCGTCCTGACTTACCACTTCAAGCTTCTTTATTATTCAGTCACTTTTCAAGTGGCATAATTCCAATGCTTGGAATCTTCCTCACTTTTAACTTCTAAGATACCAAAGTTGTTTGGTCTTTTTAATATCAAACTCCAATAATCTAATTGATTTTGGTCAATGGAACCCTGTCCACTTTATTGATTACATAATTCGGACCATTCTGGTCTTTTCTCTTATCTCTAAGGTACTAACTCTTTTTCCTTGCAAGCTCCTATCTTTACTTAAGAATTAGCTTAATGTCAAGAGTTCTCCAACTCCCGTGGGTACTTCCTTCGTTGATTTCCTTATTTAATTTCATTTATGCTGACACTGCATATACAAAGATTTGTAGTGTTTTCACTAAATCCAAAAATTCCTGACTCTCTGCAACTATAGTTTACTATTACAACAAGGGTTATCTTATTCCTTTTGGTTGCCTTAGAGTCATAAATCTATTTCGTTGGATAAAGGTATACACCAGTTACTCCTCCTAACCTTTCTTCATAACTTGATTGCATAATCTTCTGCAATCCTAAGTATTATCATAAATTGTTGTTTTAGGAGTTCCTACTCTAGGAATAACTCTTAACTCACCCCAACTTAACGAGCTACTAGGAGTTTCGTCTTCCTTTCACTTCTTCCTCTCAGTTCTTTTCCTCTTACCATTCTGGCACAAGAACTTTTCCCAACCTTTATCTTCTGACAAGGTTTACGCATTGTTGCGTAATGAGCTCATAGGTTCCTAGTGTAAAACCTGGTAGCTCTGGTACCACATGTAACAGCCCGACCCTTCGGTAAAATTAAAATTTTCATAATTTACATCCTACAAGTATGTAAACATGTTAATCATGTCATTGCAATAGAATTTTTCTTTTTCTTTATTGACAAAACATGAACAAATTGCCATATTAATATACAACAAAGATTCCATTTCAATATAATAACTTCACAAGTACATGAAACAAGAATACGTACCTTAACTAACATAGCTCCAATGAGCTTTAGAACAAATAGTAGTAAGAAGGTCCAGGAATCCGTCCTTTCAAATCTTGGTACATCGGCCACTTGCTGAGGAGGAGAAACATCACTCGGGCGTTTTTCCGCCAACCACGGACTTATAATGCGGTCCCCCGCACGATCATTTTGCAATGAACGGCCCTCCCTTCGAAGAAGAGATTGGTTGGGTAACCTTTAACGACTACCAACTGGACATAGTGCTGTGATTCTACAAAACTAGTTTTCGTGCTAACGGCAAATCACAAACTAGGTTGTATTTTGGAATCACGGTGAACTGACAGTGTAGTACAACAACTAAATGGTTCCTTACACTACTTTGGCCAAAGTGTTTACGTTCAACGAAGAACATAGGTCATATGTCACATTCACTAGCCAGGTTCAACTTGACTTAAGGCTATCTTAGTTCTACGCGTAGGTTGGTCTATCGGGGTAGTCCGTACCCTAGACTTCCTACAACATTTTACTACTGGAATGATGAATCTATTAAACAAGATACTACAACAGACGCCCTAATTCAGGATATATTCATCCTAGGGATACAATAACTTGATTAAGTTGTATGTATTAAGTTGTAGAGTATATCTTGCAAATATTCTTGACTCAACCCTAGTATCTATTATTCAAACAAGCATATGCTCATTATATAGAGCCATTAAATAATACGCAGGTTGCTTTCCTTTAAGTAATGTAAACCGTACATTATTGACAACAAAACCATGATATGACTATTTACATGATACTTTTATATCACAACTTATCACATGTTTAAGAAACTGACATTCTTTTTGAATTCAATTTAAGTCTACCAGATAGTCAAACTCTTTCCTTTCCAGCCATAACTATAAATCAGAGACCTATCAGATTACTCTGGAAAATTAGGAAAATATGTAAAGAAAGAATTTAGCATGCCTGAATTAGCTTTCCAGAAGTTGGAAGGTAGCTCCTTTACTGGCCTCTACTCAGATCACTTTCAGTTTGGATTCTTGTAATCAATTACTCAGCACAGTAAAAGACAATTTCTGACTGCTCCTCTTCTATTCAAAGATTACCAGTAATTTCAACTTCTGCTCTCTTGTATTAACAGAATAACTTAGCAATTTCTCTCTTATGGCGAACTCACTTTTTAGCTTTAAAATGCTCAAGAAACTGACTGCAAATTCGTGTGTGAAGGAATGCCAAACGCAGGTTTATTTATAGGTTCATTTTGAAACTGATTTCCACCTTCTATGGCGCCAGAACTGCCAGCAGGTTGAAGAACGTTTCAAACTAAAAACGTGTATCAATCTGGTGAGGGTTTCGACCTCCATGTATGACAGCAAGAAGTTCATTTTAATTCGAATTTGTTTCAGACTGTTAAAACTGTGACAACTTTCAACCGGCGCGTTTTTACAGTTAGGTTAAATGCCAAGTTTCATTTCTGACTTCTTCCTTGCTCAAATGGCGTCCAAATTTCATTCTTTTTGCATAGCAAGAAATATCTCATTTATTTTCTGACGCCTGGCCCTAGTCGCGCGATTTCTCTGCGCGTTTTTCATTTTCCCTTCTGCATTTTCGCGTTTTTTCTTCTTTATTTCGCTTTGGTTAATCTTTAATATTTTAATAGAGTTTTCAAAGTAAAAATGGTGCATATATGCAGGCTCAT
>VDFB02260341.1:0-23561 GCA_007258455.2 Sequoia sempervirens | reverse complement strand
GGTTCAACTTGACTTGAGGCTATCTTACCCTACGCGTAGGTTGGTCTATCGGGGTAGTCCGTACCCTAGACTTCCTACAACATTTTACTACTGGAATGATGAATCTATTAAACAAGATACTACAACCGACGCCCTAATTCCGGATATATTCATCCTAGGGATACAATAACTTGATTAAGTCGTTTGTATTAAGTTGTAGAGTATATCTTGCAAATATTCTAGACTCAACCCTAGTAACTATTATTCAAACACAAGCATATGCTCATTATAAAGAGCCATTAAATAATACGCAGGTTGCTTTCCTTTAAGTAATGTAAACCGTACATTATTGACAACAAAACCATGATATGACTATTTACATGATACTTTTATATCACAACTTATCACATGTTTAAGAAACTGACATTCTTTTTGAATTCAATTTAAGTCTACCAGATAGTCAAACTCTTTCCTTTCCAGCCATAACTATAAATCAGAGACCTATCAGATTACTCTGGAAAATTAGGAAAATATGTAAAGAAAGAATTTAGCATGCCTGAATTAGCTTTCCAGAAGTTGGAAGGTAGCTCCTTTACTGGCCTCTACTCAGATCACTTTCAGTTTGGATTCTTGTAATCAATTACTCAGCACAGTAAAAGACAATTTCTGACTGCTCCTCTTCTATTCAAAGATTACCAGTAATTTCAACTTCTGCTCTCTTGTATTAGCAGAATAACTTAGCAATTTCTCTCTTATGGCGAACTCACTTTTTAGCTTTAAAATGCTCAAGAAACTGACTGCAAATTCGTGTGTGAAGGAATGCCAAACGCAGGTTTATTTATAGGTTCATTTTGAAACTGATTTCCACCTTCTATGGCGCCAGAACTGCCAGCAGGTTGAAGAACGTTTCAAACTAAAAACGTGTATCAATCTGGTGAGGGTTTCGAGCTCCATGTATGACAGCAAGAAGTTCATTTTAATTCGAATTTGTTTCAGACTGTTAAAACTGTGACAACTTTCAACCGGTGCATTTTTACAGTTAGGTTAAATGCCAAGTTTCATTTCTGACTTCTTCCTTGCTCAAATGGCGTCCAAATTTCATTCTTTTCGCATAGCAAGAAATATCTCATTTATTTTCTGACGCCTGGCCCTAGTCGCGCGATTTCTCTGCGCGTTTTTCATTTTCCCTTCTGCATTTTCGCATTTTTTCTTCTTTATTTCGCTTTGGTTAATCTTTAATATTTTAATAGAGTTTTCAAAGTAAAAATGGCGCATATATGCAGGCTCATATTTGAAGATTAACACTTCAACGTATACATTAGAAAAATCCGCGTTTTCTTACTCAATTCGCGATTTTTATGAAATCCGCGATTTTTAATTTCTTCCCAGATTTGCATTCGCATTTAATAAAAGTGCTTTGAAATGTTTTAATTTTTATTTCATTTGATTTTGACAAATCTTTTATTTTAATATATTTGTTTATTCTATTAAAATACTTATATAATATAGTTTATGCATAATTATTTAAATTATCAATTTAAATAATATTATATACATTTTAAACTATATTATATTATCTAATATAATAATGTCTGAAATACTTAACGTCTCTTTAATACATATACTCATTTCATTTTACTAGATTTAAGCAGTGGTGTAATTTATATATGTTGCTCGTGCTCATATATATACCACATGTATAAGTAATCATAAAGTAAATATATTTATATTGTACATCACGTTATGGCATATCCATCTTGCTTATCGTTTGTAAATAAACTATGAATATGTACTAGCAGACACTTGTACATATCGTATTTGTATATACAAATACACATATCCACCTCTAACCAGAACTTATCATTTATAAGGTTATACTGGCAAGCATCACTTGTTTACACATTCAGAAGAAGACAGGACTCCTAATGATACTAGACAAGCCTACAGATGACTTACCTTTAACCAGAACAATGACTTAGCTTACACAGTTCTAAGGTTTGTGTGTGTGTATGTCCAGTTGGTATCCATTACTGTTTACCCGACCAAGTTCCTCCCCGAGTGATATCTCTCCTCTGCCTGGAGGTACGAACCTGCTTCCTGCATGCCATGTCACGACAACGGAAGTTATTTGCTCAAAACAAAGAAAAATACATGAAACATTTCAAAAGTTAGATTATTCATAAATCAATAACCTCCATTCTCCTTTATGCAGTATTTCACCAAAAATAACATCAAATGAAACAACATTCATATTGAAAACGAGGTACAAGCATTATTAATTTACCTTCAGAATTCATATTTACTCTATCTAGTAATGGTAAATTGTAACGTCTCAAATTGGGATGTAACATACTTCCCCCCTTGTGAATCATCGTCCTCGATGAGGTATAGCTTTTTAACATATAGTTAAAGTCAAATAAAGTGTTACTTACATTTACGTAAGATTTATAAAGTATTCAACCTATGTAGCAATCTTGTTCTTCCTGGAACTTGCTTCGAGTGTTTACACTATTGCATAGGGAAATCTTGTATGCCTCACACATATTTACTCTCCCAAAGAGTTTTAACATATACACACATCCGAAATATAATAGTAACTATACATCACACCAACACACAGTGATCGGAAATCATTGGTCCATGAATTTATCCTTAGTATAATCCAAATAGAAAAGGAAAGTCGATGTATTGTACACTACATCGTGGGTCCAATCCTTCGCTTTTGGTATTTACACTTTTAGAAAACTCATAAACCGAGTCCTTCCGCCACTTATACATTCATTATCCTTACCACATAGTACTTGTACTTGATTATTTGTCCATCGAGAGCACAACTTTACTCCTGGACACTTGTCAAATCTTGATACTGCTTCATACGAGAGCTTTGTATCTCAAAGTTTCATTGATAACTTCGATCTATTACTCCTTTTTGACATTTTTATTAAGCCTATGATTCACTCAATTCTAAGCCTTTTTCAACTTAATTGAGTTTTTAACCTTTTATATCATATAATGGTCCAAACTTCAATATTAGAAGTTTATAAATCATTCAAGACTTATTCTACCATCTTTGCTTATTTTGACTATACATGATAATATACTGCACATTCGATCCGTTGAATGTTTCGTAGTTTGATTAGGGTTTATACAACCTTATCACTATTGCTTAAACTAAGATATCCTCTCAGAATTACTAAGCCTCTACTTTCCACAATATATTATTTAGGACCAAATATCCTGTAAGTCAAGTTTTCCAAAAAACGTTGGTTTCATCGATGAGTTTGTCTACTTGAACATTATGCTAGTTTCACTAACATAGACAGATTGATTTGTCTCTTGTTCTACCATTTTTCCTTTGGAATCTTAAGAGAGTATACATGACTTACCGATGATGACATCCGGTCTTCATTTCCTGGTATACTAGTCATTATCTTGCCACATTCCGTGTAACTTTGCACTCTATCTTTCCAAGTTTATAGTAGTTTCTCATCCAACAATTCCTGTTGTCATTCCGATGTCCTAACTTTGACATTAGTTTCCTCGTTCTATTCCAAATTCTTCAAAATTTTGGGTACCTAGGTTCTTTTACATCCAATAATAGTCTATTCCTTGACTAGTTGAAAACCTATTTTACGATCTCACGCTTTTTTTAATTCCCATATAATAATGGTTATAAGTTTTGCGGAGATAAACCCTATTTATCTTAGGACATCCATATCTTGGATCTCTTCTGTCCTTGGATTATTTTCAAAGATGTTATCCATCTTTTAACTCAATCAAATTTTCCCGATAATTTTGGTACTCATTTTGAGTGTTAATCCATGTTCCGTCATATTGATCCCTAGCTAATAGTAAATTTAATTACCTACCTAGTTACCAAGCATGAACATTCCTCGTTGGTTCCATTGATTCTCTTAATCATATACAAGAGTTCCAATTTCAGTTCGTCCTTTTGAGTTCAAGTAACATCCCCGGTGCTTTACTCAATAATATTTCCCATTATTTCACATAAAATTGTTATATTGCTCCGACATAACAATGGATGCTTCCCTTTTGAGAGTGTTTTCTCTTTAATATAAGAGCCACTCAACAACGTTCTAGTCAACACGATGACTTCTTTCCTGGAGTGTAAAGTAGCTTCTTTAACTCACCAAGTATTCTACCTTTGTTTCCACTCATAGAATCTCATAAATTCAAGTGATATACACATTTCCATTGGTGAATCACAATCCCAATATTCCCTTCCAACTCTTAAATTCTCAATCGCTGAACAGTCTGATATTATAGGTTTCTCTACCTCTATATATCTCTATCAAGACCGAAAGTACAACTCAACCAAGTAGATTTATTCCAACTACAAGGCATTAGAGAGTAGTCATTTATTTAACTCAACTCAATGGGTTAGATCTTATCCTTAGATCTTTCTCTTCATTCGAATGAACTTCTTGCTCCCATTAGGTTATTACAAACCTAGGGTTTCATTAAAGAGATGGTGATCAAGTGATCAGCCATGTAAAGATAATTGATGCATTGCATAGCGTCATTTCCTACCTTATTTTCCATTCCATTTCTATGGCTTATGGTTAAACCTTTTCATCCTCGGGTTTCATAGCACAATAAGCTTACAGTTTCAATTCGTTTTCATGATGTGAAAATATATTTCTTTATTGAAATATCGTTTTTATCTACTTTTCCTTAAATAAGGTGTATATGAATGTAGAGACACACTTTCTTTCAGTCATGAGTATCTTAAAGCTTTCCTTGCCAATCTAATAGGCGGCCTTTCTTATCATGATCAAATATCTGCCTATCCTTTTTCCTAGGCATCAAATGATAATTTCATTTGATTCTTCCAATCAACTAAATATAAGGTACGAGATGATAATAGGTAATAATCTTAGACTTTTCCGATTATCTTTCTCCAGGATTCTCAATACCTTTTTCCTTGTGGATATCATATGATAATATCGTTTGATCTTTCGATCAAATAATCCTAAGTATGGGTTTGTTTTCTCCGAAGATCCCAATACTTCTTTTCTTGGTCTATAAACTGTACGACTTATTTGTCATCATGACTTGCGAAGAATACATTAGTTCTTCTAAACTAAGAACATACTTACGTTCTTTTGTTGAATGGGGTACTAAACTTGAGTCAACCCTACTCTTTTCCTTTCCCCCTTAGAGTTTCCACAGCTTTTGATCTACTCAAAACTGAACTCCCAGCAAACTCTTGCTTCTTTTGTAAGGATTTGTCATTCCCTACTGTTGGCTTTACATTGCCTTTATCTTGTCTCGAGACATATCTCAAATATACTTTTTCCAAAGTTAAATTTGTCATTGATTTCTATCCCACATTAGATCTAATGAATAATCAGCAACTTACGAGTCACTTCATTAATCCAATTCTCTTTTCAACATCCCCTTGGCAAAGGGTACAAAACTTGTATTCCCTTTCCGTTTGGAACATTCTAATCAAAAGTTTGGCTTTCACAAACATGAAGGTGAGTTTAGCTTATACTCTAACCAATCTTTGTTAAACCTATCTTTGTTAAACCTCTGGTAAAACCGTCCTGACTTACCACTTCAAGCTTCTTTATTATTCGGTCACTTTTCAAGTGGCATAATTCCAATGCTTGGAATCTTCCTCACTTTTAACTTCTAAGATACCAAAGTTGTTTGGTCTTTTCAATATCAAACTCCAATAATCTAATTGATTTTGGTCAGTGGAACCCTGTCCACTTTATTGATTACATAATTCGGACCATTCTGGTCTTTTCTCTTATCTCTAAGGTACTAACTCTTTTTCCTTGCAAGCTCCTATCTTTACTTAAGAATTAGCTTAATGTCAAGAGTTCTCCAACTCCCGTGGGTACTTCCTTCGTTGATTTCCTTATTTAATTTCATTTATGCTGACACTGCATATACAAAGATTTGTAGTGTTTTCACTAAATCCAAAAATTCCTGACTCTCTGCAACTATAGTTTACTATTACAACAAGGGTTATCTTATTCCTTTTGGTTGCCTTAGAGTCATAAATCTATTTCGTTGGATAAAGGTATACACCAGTTACTCCTCCTAACCTTTCTTCATAACTTGATTGCATAATCTTCTGCAATCCTAAGTATTATCATAAATTGTTGTTTTAGGAGTTCCTACTCTAGGAATAACTCTTAACTCACCCCAACTTAACGAGCTACTAGGAGTTTCGTCTTCCTTTCACTTCTTCCTCTCAGTTCTTTTCCTCTTACCATTCTGGCACAAGAACTTTTCCCAACCTTTATCTTCTGACAAGGTTTACGCATTGTTGCGTAATGAGCTCATAGGTTCCTAGTGTAAAACCTGGTAGCTCTGGTACCACATGTAACAGCCCGACCCTTCGGTAAAATTAAAATTTTCATAATTTACATCCTACAAGTATGTAAACATGTTAATCATGTCATTGCAATAGAATTTTTCTTTTTCTTTATTGACAAAACATGAACAAATTGCCATATTAATATACAACAAAGATTCCATTTCAATATAATAACTTCACAAGTACATGAAACAAGAATACGTACCTTAACTAACATAGCTCCAATGAGCTTTAGAACAAATAGTAGTAAGAAGGTCTAGGAATCCGTCCTTTCAAATCTTGGTACATCGGCCGCTTGCTGAGGAGGAGAAACATCACTCGGGCGTTTTTCCGCCATCCACGGACTTATAATGCGGTCCCCCGCACGATCATTTTGCAATGAACGGCCCTCCCTTCGAAGAAGAGATTGGTTGGGTAACCCTTAACGACTACCAACTGGACATAGTGCTGTGATTCTACAAAACTAGTTTTCGTGCTAACGGCAAATCACAAACTAGGTTGTATTTCGGAATCACGGTGATCTGACAGTGTAGTACAACAACTAAATGGTTCCTTACACTACTTTGGCCAAAGTGTTACGTTCAATGAAGAACATAGGTCATTTGTCACATACACTAGCCAGGTTCAACTTGACTTGAGGCTATCTTACCCTACGCGTAGGTTGGTCTATCGGGGTAGTCCGTACCCTAGACTTCCTACAACATTTTACTACTAGAATGATGAATCTATTAAACAAGATACTACAACCGACGCCCTAATTCCGGATATATTCATCCTAGGGATACAATAACTTGATTAAGTCGTTTGTATTAAGTTGTAGAGTATATCTTGCAAATATTCTAGACTCAACCCTAGTAACTATTATTCAAACACAAGCATATGCTCATTATAAAGAGCCATTAAATAATACGCAGGTTGCTTTCCTTTAAGTAATGTAAACCGTACATTATTGACAACAAAACCATGATATGACTATTTACATGATACTTTTATATCACAACTTATCACATGTTTAAGAAACTGACATTCTTTTTGAATTCAATTTAAGTCTACCAGACAGTCAAACTCTTTCCTTTCCAGCCATAACTATAAATCAGAGACCTATCAGATTACTCTGGAAAATTAGGAAAATATGTAAAGAAAGAATTTAGCATGCCTGAATTAGCTTTCCAGAAGTTGGAAGGTAGCTCCTTTACTGGCCTCTACTCAGATCACTTTCAGTTTGGATTCTTGTAATCAATTACTCAGCACAGTAAAAGACAATTCCTGATTGCTCCTCTTCTATTCAAAGATTACCAGTAATTTCAACTTCTGCTCTCTTGTATTAACAGAATAACTTAGCAATTTCTCTCTTATGGCGAACTCACTTTTTAGCTTTAAAATGCTCAAGAAACTGACTGCAAATTCGTGTGTGAAGGAATGCCAAACGCAGGTTTATTTATAGGTTCATTTTGAAACTGATTTCCACCTTCTATGGCGCCAGAACTGCCAGCAGGTTGAAGAACGTTTCAAACTAAAAACGTGTATCAATCTGGTGAGGGTTTCGACCTCCATGTATGACAGCAAGAAGTTCATTTTAATTCGAATTTGTTTCAGACTGTTAAAACTGTGACAACTTTCAACCGGCGCGTTTTTACAGTTAGGTTAAATGCCAAGTTTCATTTCTGACTTCTTCCTTGCTCAAATGGCGTCCAAATTTCATTCTTTTTGCATAGCAAGAAATATCTCATTTATTTTCTGACGCCTGGCCCTAGTCGCGCGATTTCTCTGCGCGTTTTTCATTTTCCCTTCTGCATTTTCGCGTTTTTTCTTCTTTATTTCGCTTTGGTTAATCTTTAATATTTTAATAGAGTTTTCAAAGTAAAAATGGCGCATATATGCAGGCTCATATTTGAAGATTAACACTTCAACGTATACATTAGAAAAATCCGCGTTTTCTTACTCAATTCGCGATTTTTATGAAATCCGCGATTTTTAATTTCTTCCCAGTTTTGCATTCACATTTAATAAAAGTGCTTTGAAATGTTTTAATTTTTATTTCATTTGATTTTGACAAATCTTTTATTTTAATATATTTGTTTATTCTATTAAAATACTTATATAATATAGTTTATGCATAATTATTTAAATTATCAATTTAAATAATATTATATACATTTAAACTATATTATATTAATATTTTAATATAATATTAAATATATTGAAATACTTAACATTATACTAATACATATATATTCATTTACCTCGTTAGCCGTGGGTATGTAAATTTGTATATATATATCAGTATATATATACTACATGTATAAGTATCCTTAAATATATTTATATTGACACATACGTATGGCATATCCATCTACTTAATACGTTTGTATCGACATGAATGTACTTATGGGTACTTGTACATATCGTATTCGTATATACAAATACACATATCCACCTCTAACCAGAACTTATCATTTATAAGGTTATACTGGCAAGCATCACTTGTTTACACATTCAGAAGAAGACACGACTCCTAATGATACTAGACAAGCCTACAGATGACTTACCTTTAACCAGAACAATGACTTAGCTTACACAGTTCTAAGGTTTGTGTGTGTGTATGTCCAGTTGGTATCCATTACTGTTTACCCGACCAAGTTCCTCCCCGAGTGATATCTCTCCTCTGCCTGGAGGTACGAACCTGCTTCCTGCATGCCATGTCACGACAACGGAAGTTATTTGCTCAAAACAAAGCAAAATACATGAAACATTTCAAAAGTTAGATTATTCATAAATCAATAACCTCCATTCTCCTTTATGCAGTATTTCACCAAAAATAACATCAAATGAAACAACATTCATATTGAAAACGAGGTACAAGCATTATTAATTTACCTTCAGAATTCACATTTACTCTATCTAGTAATGGTAAATTGTAACGTCTCAATTTGGGATGTAACAGAACAGCAATAACATCAGCAAGACACCATCAGCCCAGGATGTACAGCCCAGCTAGAGGGGTGACCAGCTCCATAAAATCATTTCCTCCTAAAAATCTGAAACTTAGCACAAAGGGGTGCCCTAAGGTGAGGAGTGTTATGCAACAATTGCTAGAATATTGTCATTGATGTCAAAGCAAATGAACAAGGTTATTATTCTTGATTATCATTGATGTCAATTGAGATCATAAAAGGCCATAGGCCACTAATCGATGAACAGGTTGGTAATATACAAGACCAAGCAAGACTAGATTGCAAGTAGGAATTAATGAAGTAATGATCATATCTACATTATGATCTAGAACATAAGATCATACAAGACAAAGACAAAGACATCAAAGCAGCAATGAACAGATGATAAAAGCAACATATTCCTTAAAGAGCACAAACAGATCACTAAGTGAATAAAGCAATATCTTTTCTGACTATTAAAACAAAAAAATTATGTGCAACACTTAAGACAAAATACAAAAAAGACAAAAAGCAGAGAAAGACAAACCAAAAAGGTGTGATTCTAGAAAGAAATGTTTTATTAAGAACAAAGTTAACTAAAACAGAAACAAATAAAGTGATCTACAAAAGAAAAGAGAAGTGACTTTTCAAGAAGAGATACAATTTTTTTTCTGAAGTGAAGCGCTCCATCTAATGGTTCGATTTAGTTTGTGAAATAGTACGGTTTATTTTTGATGATACAAATTCAGACTTCTATGCAACTCCAGATTTTTTAAAGGGCAAAGTCAAGTAAACACAAGCAGTTTGATTTACCATTGATGAAGCTTCATTAAATATCAAAGGGTGTGATTAAGACAAAAAGAACAGATTTGAAGTGATGCAATTTCATGAAAAGGTAGATTTTAAATGATGTGGTCTCTTACAAAAGATTGCAATGTTTTATCAATATATATATATATTAGATCCATTTCAGATTTTTGGAGTGTGAGTGTGTAAGAATGATTATTTTAATAGAAGTGCAGAAGATTATATCTCTTGTGTGAGCATAAAGGAATAACATACATCACAAAGAAAGGATTGGAGTGAAGTAAAAAGCAAAATTCAGATTTTCAGTTTATCATAAGAGGTTGTTGCCTCTTGTTAGCCAAGGTTGGTGCCTTGGAAGAGGGAGTTGGTGCTCCTTATAGGTTGGTGACCGTGGTTTTCTCCTGTAAGGGTTTCCACGTAAAATTTTGGTGTCAACTTGTTCTTACTGTTATATTCTTAAATTGTTGTTATTGTGATTGATAAACTTTTAAATTGATAAAAGTTACGTTCTACTGATTCATCCCCCCTGCTCAGTATAACTGTGTGCTCATCAATGTAATTTTCATATTTACATTATGATTGCCCAAGTTTAAAGCATATATAAATCTGCATTGATCGCCCAAGTTAATTTGATTATATATGACAAGAAGCAAGAAAGCCAAAGACAAAAGCAGAAAAGACGAGCAGAAAAAGACAAAAGTGAAAAAGAAAAAACTAGAAAAAGACAAAAAAAAGACAGCGATGACTAAAGACTATGATAAGCGCCAAAGTCTAAGATAAAGCCAAGTTAAAATAAAGTAATATTGTTTTGGCCGACTCCTCCCTAGAGTAATTGACACTTCATATAAGACAAATTTGTCTTATCTACAACTTATGAAAGGTGCGATTAAGGATATTAAAGGGTGCAACCATATATTGAAGATTAATATATTCAAAATGCAGCAATAAACACAAGCAATAAACACAAGTCTGAAAGGGTGTGATTAGGGAAAACGTGTGATTTGTAAAGTTATGTTTATTAATGAAAGGAAATGTCCCTAGGGAATAGTCCCTCTTGGGAAAGATTTAAAATCATTTTTGTAAAGTTGTGAAGAATGAGAGCTGTGGAGTGAAAAACAAATGAGTATATAATAAATACACAGCAGATTAGAGGATTGAAAACAAGCAGATATATAAGGCATATGAGTAGTGTGTGGAGTAAAAAGTGTTGAATAGAAAGATATAAAAGAGTGTAAGAGTATTAGGTAGTGTGTTATTTAGTAAGAGTTATCTCTCTTGGAAAAAGACATCTCCATTTATGAGATCATTGAAGATATAAAAGGCATTTGAGAAGTGATAAAATAGGTGTGAGTAGAACAAACAAGCATACCAAATACGGCAGCAAATGGAGAGAAAATTATAAGAAGAGTATATGCAGAAATAAAGCATAGTAGAGAGAATAAATGAGAGATTTCAAGGCAGAATTGAGAAGAATTCTGAAGCAAATTTGTAAAAGGATTATGGCAGATTTGTTAAGAAAAATACATAGAGATTTAAATAAGTTTATGTGCAGAAGATCTAAGAGCAGATTATGAATATGAGATTTATGTGAGAGATATATAAAAGAGATCGAATTGCCCATCATCCATTGAAGGAGCAGCATAGAAGGTGGTACTTTGCTTTGCAAGTTGGTGCTTCCTAAAAGACATATTGGTGTCTCTCTAGTGGGTTGGTGCTCACAAATTGAATGAGGGGTTGTTGCCTACAAAGTTTGTAAGATAGGTTTATATAAGCAATATTTTGCCGTGGTTTTCTCCCATAAGGGTTTCCATGTAAATTATGCGTTCTACTTGTCTCTTATTTTATTGTTAGTGTGCAATTGATATGCTTATGGTATTAAGTTTGATAAAGTTTTAAATTGGTAAAAGTTGTATTATGTTGATTCATGCCCCTCCCCCCTCTTAGTATAATCATGTGCTCATCAACAATGCCCACAGAAAGTTAGAAAACCCTCTGATCTGCATGAGCAAAACATATGGTATGGCCTAGGGTAGAAAAGAGTAACCAACAATTTGAAAACTCCAAGTAGTCACTCCAACACGCTTCCAAACACTGCAAAAACAAATATCACACCAAACATGCATATAGAAAAAATCAAAGAGATCAAACTAAAATTTGATTAATCTGCATGGAAGCTCCATGGTGATTACTGGATGTAATCACATTCCACTAGCTAGGGATTGTCTTTCAAATCCGAAACCAGTAATCTAGAGAGGGTTTTTGTCCTCTTAAGACTCAGGAAAGAACTCTTAGGTTCCAATACGACAACATAACATTATCATCTTCAACATGAATAATATGAGCTACCCCATGCCTCCTTTTATAGCTTTTACCCTATTTTTTTGAAAACCGTTTTTTGCTTTTTCACTGCTTCTGCGTTTTTGAAAAAGTGTTTTTTTGCCTTTTCATTGCTTTTTCGAAAAAGTTTTTTTATGCTTTTTTCTTGAAAAACCATTTTTTGCTTTTTTTTTTTTATAAATAAATTTAAGATACCAAGTCTTAGCATTGGGCACAAGGGGGGGTCAAAATGAACCTTTTTAAATTTATAACATAAGTCATAAAAATCACCTTTTGAAGACTTAAGTGAATGCTATGCCAAAATATTAGAACTCATTGTAAGTAGTATATCTTCACTTTTGTTGTAGTCGGCCGTAGTCGGCCTTGGTCGTAGTCAGCCAATTGCTAATAAAACTATAGTTAGTAGGAATAATACATGTCATGTACTTTCGGGTAATCAAGTCTCGATTAATGATAACTGTTGTTATGAAATGTTGTGTCGGTTGGTTATCTAACTACCGCCGAACGTTATATGTAGTCAGTTGCTATAGTTGGGAAATGGTTATGTGTGAATGGTCATAGTTGATAGCATTGTTGATACTTCTGTGATTGTACATGGTGATATTTCTGATAATGAATAAAGCATCTGATGTTCAAACATGATATACTTCTATTCTATTGTTCAGTTCCATGTTCTGCACTTGACTTAGTTTGCTCAGTAGTACGTAGTACTTGAATTACTTTTCGTAGGGCAAACACTCACCAAAACTACCAAGCACTACCCAAATTGGAAACCTTGCGCCGCATTGCTGCTAAGGCCAGTTACCCAAAATAGAATTTACTAAAAATAGCAAGTTGCTAAAAATAGTGAGTGTGTCCAAACTCAAAATTGACCCAAACTGAGATGCCTTGAAACTTACTAAAAATATCAAGTGTCAAAAATAGACATTGCTAAAGATAGCAATACTGCCCACTAAGGATTGCAAAAAACTTAGAAAAACCCAGAAAACACTCTAGCAACCAATTGCATATACTCCTTGAAATTGCTAGCAAGAATCCTCCAAGAATCTTGGAATCCTCTAAACTCCTCCATTTAGCCTATGGGTCTTTGGATATAGGAATGGTCATTGATACGCTTAGCACTAGAAGAGGGACATTACACCCATCTCCTTCGAGAAGTGATGAGAGACAAACAACAAGAGGGAGATCAAGTTTGTTCCACATTAGCAACTTCTTTCCAAATTTTTCTACAATCCATTGCCATTGACTAGCTATAGTGAGATGACTACCAAAAGGAATGCCCAAATAATGAACAATTTTACCTAGTTTTATGAGCTTCCATTGCTGGTTCAGCCAGTGTGGAGGGTCATCTTGACCAATTAGCAAAACTTCTATTTTTTCTTCATTTGCAATTGCACCAAAAGCCTCAAGAAAAGCCTCTAAACAAAGCCATGTACCTTCAATGGATTGTTGAGTAGGTTCGAGTTAGAGCTGAATTATGGGCAAAGTGAACATTAAGGAGTTGGTGGTTGTTTGGTAAAAAAATACCTCTAATTTGCCCCTGAATTCTCGTTGCTTCTAGTAAATGCCCAAGGGCATCAACAACAATGATATAGAGATAGAGGGCTAAGGGACAACCCTACTTGATGGATTGTTGTAATTGGACAGGTGCTGAGCGAATGCCATTCAATTATTCCTTGCAGAAGCATATGAAAACATAGTCCCCACTGCTTTGTGGAAAAAGGAGCCAAAACCCAACCAATCCAGCATATTTAAAATTTTAAATGAAATCCCTCTCTATCCTATCATAAGCTTTATGAAGGTTAATGTTCAGAAAAAGAACCTTTTGCCCAAATTCTTTTGCCCATTACATACCCTTCCATTCTGTAGTAAGGTTATCCGAATAAACCTGCCTTCTATAAAGCCTCTTCAGACTATTTGTGCCACCAATGCTTTAATCCTTCTAGCAAGGGTTTTTGATAAAAAATTCTAGGAAATATTAAGGAGGGAAATAGGTTGCCAACCACTTACTCTCTTTTGGAGCCCTTTGGAATGAGCTTCATTAATCCTCCATTGACTGTGTAATATCCCCCTTAGTTTTTTTCTTGATTTTAGCACAAGAATTTCACCCATTAACATTAGCTTAAAGAAAGATAAGCAAACTCAAATGCAACCCTCCACTTTTTGATCACCCAGATCCCAGTGTGGGCAAGGTGAGTGTAATGTCCCCTTCTCGGCAATGATCAGTTTTGTTGACCATTGGCCTATTTCGGAGACCTGTAGGCTAATTGGAGGCTGAAATTAGGGTTTCCATTTCAGAGGTGTTTTTGAGGTCTTGCATGTTGGAGTTTCTAACGCATGTCTAGTGGAGCTTTCTGGGTTTTTGGAGAGCTTCACAATGAGGTAACATGCATGATAGGATATTGACTTGCGTTCTCGGCTGCTTTTTGGAGGTTTGCATGTTGATGTTTTGCAATTTGGTTCCTGGATTCCTTCTGGGTTTTCTGAGAGCTTCGTGATTGTGTGACATGCAATTGGATCAGAGTACTTTTCTGAACTTACTATTTTTAGTAAGTTGCGACGACTGCTCAAAATGTGGAGAAAATGAGTTTGGAACAACTTACTATTTTTAGCAATATGCTATTTTTAGTAAGTTCTATTTTTGGAAGTGCTATTTTTAGCAGCAGTTCAGCAGTTCAGTGTAGCGGCTATTTCTGGCAGGTCAGCTTGAGCAGTGGTCTCCAGCATTTGAGGTGATTATTTTGGCAAGTTGATATTTGATGAAAATAATGTTTTAAGTGAAAAATATTTGGCTAAGGCATGTAGGATGATTTTGGAGAGATAAATGATTTTTATAATGTTTATTAATTAAACATTTTGGAGGCTTTATTTGGAAAATTATAATGCTTTAAGTGAAATATTAACTTAGGCATAATGGACGCCTAGTTTGGAGGAATATTTGCAAATTATAAAGTATTCCACTTAAATATACTTGGATGCCTATGTTATGAAATATTTGCATTTTGATAAAGTATTATTCCTCATGTGTTTTGGACGCCTAAAGTCAAGGAGGAAAGGGTTGGAATTTAAATGAAATGCAAATACAAATTGGGCACCCTAATGAGAGGGAAATGAAATTGGATTTGGAGACAGAAGGCTATAAATAAGAGTTTTGGGCTCTTTGTTTATTATCCATTGTTTATCATAACAAAATGCTGCTGAAATTATTTAAGAACCCTTGTTTTGAGGAATGCATACCTCGTAGCCTATATTAGTTTCGTACTTGAGAGATAGTACCTAGCTGGTTTGAGACTGCTTCTTCATTCAGAGGTTGTAGATAGAGCTTCACAAAGATGGCTTCATTTGATATTTGCTGATTTTGGAGAGTTTTTATCAGTTTTGGTGATGCTGGTGTGGTGCTTGGCTGAAGCACATTTTCGATCATAGCTCCTTGCTCGAATTTTTTTTGGTTCTGGGTATTTGCCCATTGTTCAAGTCTACTTTGGTCGCTCCTTCTCGCTAAGTTTCAAATTTTAATATGCAGATTTGGATTTTATATTGCAGAAGTCGCCCTTCTTGAGGCCGTACCACTTCATCTTGCCTGACAAGTGTTTAGATAATTCATAGAGTTGTTGTTGCAGCTATTTCTTGGTTTGTACTTGGTCGCCCTTCTCATATGCTTCATTTGCACTTGGTTTGACATCATTCCGAGAAGTATTGGCGAAGTTACAAGCATAAAGGTGAAATCTGTACTTGCTGGTTTGAGTTTTCAGTTGCTGCAAATTTATATCAGACCTGTTATTTTAGTCATTTTGGCCATATTTCATATGTTGGATGTCAAGTACTTGTTACAAGACTATGCTCTAATCATTTGGTGATCATAGAACATCTATATCTCATTGCTTTTGCAGATTATACCTCATATTGTAACATTGAATTAGGAGTATTGATCAACTCTTTATATTTTTGCAACTTACATTTCGTATTCCTACTTTTGGTGGAAGAGGTTGGCCACGCCGCCTATTTTACTTATTTGCAAAATCATATTCCCACGGCTGTGGAAGAGACGGGCCATTTAGATCCTCTTCATCATATGTTAGCACCTCACCCATCTTGGGTCTTGAGTGCACATCCTTGGTGTTGAGTTACTTTCTTGCATTGCATCTTAATCAATAGATTATCCGCCATATGATAGCGCCTTACCCACTTCGGGTTTGGAGTGCACATGCTTGGTGTCGAGTTTACTTTCCAGCATTGCATTTCTTTCATAGTACCTCCGCCATATGGTAGCGCCATTCCCACTTTGGGTTGGAGAGCACATTCTTGGCGTTGAGCTTCCTTCAACATTGTAATACTTTCAAGTTGCTATTGACGACACTCTTGCCATATGACAACATCATTCTCATCTCGAGATTGAATGCACATTCTTGGCGAAGAGTTACTTTCCGATTGCTGGTTTTGGTTTAAGCTAACCTTAACGGGTGCTTATTGTGTTGGTGTGCTCATTCAAAAATTGTAAAGAATTGGCCGGCACATTATAGTGAGAGCATACGGTGAAAATGGGATCTTATTAGCTAAATTGGAAAGCTAGAATACAAGCCGAAAAATATAGAAATGAAAGTACTTAGGCAGCAAGCCAATCTCTTCCACTTTTCCGCGGGCTATAGTGAAAGTAAAGTATTGACATGAAATTGCTTAGGCGGCAAGCTAACCTCTTCCACTTTTCAGCGGGCTACAGTGAAAGTAAATTATTGAAATGAAATTGTTTAGGCGGCAAGCCAACCTCTTCCACTTTTCAGTGGGGATGAAAGCAAAGTGCAAATACAAAAATATTCAACATGAAAATATGACAAAAAGAAAGAAATCCCAGGTCTGATACAGAAATGGTAGCGATCAGAAATTCAGACCAGCAAGCCCTAGAATCACCAAATTGCTTATAACTCACTCAAAACTCCTTCGATTGAACTCAAATTGAAAGCATTAGATTGCAATATGCTAGGCGTCCAAATCACCACAACAAAATCAATCCAATTGGCACTTAATCTTTTTGCACACATCCCAATGTAGTCATCAAATGGTATAGCTTCGCCGAGAAGGGCGACCCTAAGCAAAAATCAAGCTCTCCACCAAAAAATCCAAAACCTTGAACAAAGGGGCGCCCAAGCTAGTGGAATCAATAGAAACGATACCTAGAATGATAACCCAACTCCTCCGAAAGGTACGAGCAAAAACGTGCTTCAGCCAAGCACCAAACCAGCAACAAGGAATTGAAAGAAACACACTCCAAAATAGTAGAAACTGAAAGCAACTAACTACCACACCCAAAATTAGAAGACATTGAAAGATGCCATCTCCAATGAAGTTGTATTTGTAACCTCTGAGTGATGAAGCAGTCTCAGATCAGCTAGGTACTATCTCTCAAGCACGAAATTGATGAAGGCTAGGAGGCATGCATTCCTCAAAGCAAGAGTTCTGAAACAATTTCAGCAGCACTTCGTTATGATAAGCAATGCATAGTCAAATGAGAAGACAAGGCCCTGTATATATAGCACTCTCAACCCAAAAATTTGAATTATTTGTTCCCTCCAAAAGCGACGCCCAAGAAGAAGATTATAATATTCATTTTAATTCAAATTTGACTAACAAGATTTTTTGTGCCCAAAAAGACAAGCATTTTAAACTTTATAAAAATCAAACATTTTTCCCAATGTGGCATCCAAGTTAGAAAGTCTGACATTAAAACAACTTGAAAATATATGGCACTCTCAACCCAAAAATTTGAATTATTTGTTCCCTCCAAAAGGGACGCCCAAGAAGAAGATTATAATATTCATTTTAATTCAAATTTGACTAACAAGATTTTTTGTGCCCAAAAAGACGAGCATTTTCAAACTTATAAAAATCAAACATTTTTCCCAATGTGGCATCCAAGTTAGAAAGTCCGACATTAAAACAACTTGAAGTCATCACATTAGGCGTTGGGGTCCAAAAAGGCATAATATAAAATCACTTAAATCATTGACTTGCTAAAACATGGTCCAAGAATGTTGGAGACACAACTGCATATTCTGCCATACTAGAAATAGACATTGAATGTTGACTGTTGAACTACTGCTAAAAATAGCATTGTCAAAAATAACACTTACTAAAAATAGCATACTGCTAAAAATAGTGACTCCAAACTCCGTTAGAGCACAAATCGGGTAGTCGTCACAACTTACTAAAAATAGTAAGTCTGGAAAAGTCATTTGATGCAAATGCATGTTTCACCATTTTGAAGCCCTCTAAAAACCCAAAGAGACCCAAAAATCCCACTGCCAAGCTCTTGCAAGCAATCCCATGAAAGCTCAGAAGAAACCCCCTAGAAAAAAGGAAACCCTAATTTCACTTCCAACTAGCCTATGGGCCTTCAGGATAGGCTAATGGTCATCTAATGAAAATATTGCTGAAAAGGGGACATAACAGTCCGCCCCCCCAAGATTGCTTGCCCTCAAGCAATTGCAAGTCTGGATGCTGCAAAATCTGCTCATCCTCCCAAGTAGCATCCTCAATTGGCAAATTCTTCCAGTTCACCAAATACTCTTAGATAGACCTCTTCTTCAAAGAGCACTCCCTGGAATCAATTATCGCCTCTGGAACCAAAACCAACCATCCTTCCTCATCCAATGGAGGAAAATTTGATCAAACAACAAAATTATGCCCAAGCGCCTTCTTGAGGCGTGACACATGGAAGACATTATGCACCTTGCTACTCGCTGGTAGCTCTAACTCATAAGTCACTTCCCCAACTCTCCTAATGATCTTGAAAGGTCCATAGAAACATGGCTTGAGTTTCTCTGTTGCACTCTTCTTGAGAGTGGACTATCTGTAAGGCTGGAGTCTCAAGTAGACCATGTCACCTGTTAGCTCTCAAAAACGTAGGCAGAATGCCTCAAGAGGCTGCCAATCTCTTGATACGTTTTAGGGTAACAGAACAAGGTCAAGAGAACTTGACCTTCTACTCTTTAGGTGCTGCTAATCCCAGGCGGGTGTACCTTTCTGAATATTGCAGACTTAACTTGTGATTATCTTTCTGAGATGCTTTTCCCACAATGGTAGATAACAGTGAACAAATGAAACCAAACTTGATAGCTACCTTTTGATTTAAATCCTAAAAACCTAATTAATAGATATAAAGAAACTGAGTGAATTCAAATGGTGAAATGCAGAGACCAGTGCCTTGTTGGGTATGCGGAGTCAAATGAAATAGAAGTGGGTAACTTATTCTGGCAAAAATCAAATCGCAAGCATATGATCTGTTCATAACTTGTATAAACAATGCAGGATTATGACTACTAAGCTCTACTTTAATAATCCAGATGAATCTCCCTGATTACTGTGATCAACAAAAAGGATTTAATCTCTACTTGAGAGAACTAGTCAATTAATCACACAGATACAACAAATGTGCACTGATAAACCGAAAGTAAACTTGTTACATCAGTTTAAACAACCAAAAAGAATCAACTTGGAGACAGCTTCAGCAATACTTTTCAATAAGTTCCAACATACAATTGACACCAGAAATAACTTGCCATACTAGCTGATTTTCATTGAGTTCGCCATTTGAAAACATGCAACATAGTCTCCAGAATGAGAAAATTATTCTACTGTAGCCATTCCTAATCTACTGCATGAAATCTAAAATTTGATGATGTTCAATTACAATCCAGGGACCTATTTATACCCAGCATTAAGAAAATAAAACATTTGAAACATTATGTCGGCCCAGCACAAAATTCGGGCCCCAATCGAGCTGGCAAGCAACGGTTACCAAACATATTCACGTCGGCCATAGGATTTTGAAATTCTGCTTTTCACCAGTGACAGTCGACGAGACATCCATTGATATTGTCATGCGAAGACGTTGTTCGTTACCGTCACTGAACAGCATGCTTGCGTTCGTCGTGACCCTGGAAGCACCTCCGCTGACGAGCCCGCTTGTCTTATGTATATCAGGGCCATTTCAAACTCGGAGAGTCCATAGGTATAATGGGCTGTCCCGGAAAACAACCGGATTACACCACTCATGAAAGTTATGATCTCACAGCATGCGTTTTTGTTAGCGATCAGCGTAACACACCTCAGAGCATCGTGAGACTCGCCGTAAGATTGTATTTGCTTCCTTAGAAGTCTATTCCTAGGGCTTAGTCGAAGCGAGACCTATGAGTTTCATACGAGAACTCCCTTGAAATAGCCAAGACCTTTTTGCCCGATAAGTCAGTTCCTCTACCAGCGTTCAGCGAGACAAGCGGATAAGCTATAACCATACGCCGAAAACAACCCGTTAGGCCGAAGTGAGTTTCCCATATGCTGTTCGGTGAGACCACAAGAGTTCGCCATGACAGTATGCCAATACCACAACCTAGGCTGATGTAGCCTCTTCCTCCGGTCGGTGTGACATGCTGAGTTCGGTAAGAGCTTTCACTGAGGACCAAACATACGCCAATATGAATCAACCTTTGTTGTCGAGACCCAGAAGAACTCCCGCCGAATGATACCTGCAAGAAAAATTTGATCGCCGTGACAATTGCAAACGTCTTGCCGATGGGCAACTCAGACTTTTGCAAGTAGAAAAATGGATTGGGGAGACTCAAAAATTGTCACGCCGAAACAGACTAGAATGTGAAAGATGCATGACTCGATGGATTAATGCAAAATGTAAGCAGAATGTCATGATGGAAGGGAGGATGTGCATACGATAAGGACTCATAAGGGACTTAGGGGGATGAAAATATGTGAAATCAGGCAGAAATTTACAGTCCCAACATCACCAACCTCAAATGTGTGCTCAACTCGCTACTGATTAGCATACAAATTTTGCTGATTTTGTGCATGGTGAAGATTGTCCTTTACTGATCTCAAAATGTCTCGACTCTGCTGCAACATATCCCTTGCTTGAAGGGGCTCTACTATCACCAAACAACAAGTCTACACAACTAGGAGCCTCATAACCATATAGAGCCATGAATGGAGACATTTTGATAGACATGTGGTAGGAAGAGTTATAGCAATACTCTCCCAAATGAAGCCATCTCACCCAAGCCTTCTGTTGCCCTAAAAAATAGTTTCTAAGATAGCCCTCCAACCACTTGTTCACAATCTCGTTGCATGCATCAATGCATTGGGTGATAACTAGTGGTTAGGTGAGCTTCTATACACCTCAATCTGAAAATCTCCTACCAAAAAGTACTTAGGAACTTGCTATCCCTGTAATGTCCCCAATTTAGCCCTACACTCTTCATTTGGATTTAGCCTATTTCTGGAAACTCGTAGGCTGAGCAGAAGCTCGAATCAGGGTTTCCAAACTTCTTGGAGGACGTTTTCGTCTTTTTGCGGAGCTTGCACTTGGAAATGTTGAACTTGGATTGTGGATTCCTTCTAGGTTTTCTGAGAGCTTCGCGTTGGTGGTTTCGGTTCGGCATTCTGAGCACTTTCAAGAATTTACTATTTTTAGTAAATTCTATTTTTGGCAGTTGACATGTTGGCTCCTAATCAATTGGCTTTCTTCTTCAGTTAGTTCAGTTGGCTTGTTCATTTTGGCTTTGGGGCACATTTGGAGAGATAAGTTCAGATTATTTAAATAAAGTCATATTTTAATGTTATATTTTACTGTTGACCCCCCCTTAGCCTAGTGATGGAACTTTAAGTTGTTTTAAAAGGTGGGCTTTATGGGTGGACGCCTCATTGAGGTGAATTATTATATTTTAAAGTTCAAAATATTACTTGGAGAAAAGGATGCCTTTTTATGAAGGAAAAGATTTTAAAATAAAGTTAAATTAAACCTTGAGAAAGGGGGCGCCCAAATTGGAGGGAAAAGAAGACAGTTCAAATTTGAAAGTTAGGGTTTCTAGAAGCTTCTGGAAAGTCATCACAAGTTTATAAAAGGAGGTCTTGGTCTTCATTTTCAGTATCTGATATCTTGAGTATTGTTATGCTGCCGAAATGGTTGCTGGATTGCTTCGAGGAATGAATGCCTCCTAGCTTGGGCTCGACTTCGTGCTTGAAAGATAGCACCTAGTAGAGAGGTTTGCTAGTTATTGAGTGAATTTGTAGTGAGGTTTTGCATTGTTTTGATGATCTTGCATTTTGTAGCTGAGTTCTTGCATTTTCTGTCATATTCTGGAGTTGCTGAATATCATAGCTGATTCGAAGTTTCATTCATATTTCAAAAATAAAAAAAGATATTGTTCTGGGTGTTGGTCATATCATCTTCTCTACTTGGGGCGACCTTACTTGCAAATGTGTGGGATTTTTAATGAAGTTTCTGATTTTATAAAGCAAATTCGTCATTTCTTGAAAGCCCTACTTTCTGGAGTGCTTTGGGATCCGTGCCATTAATTAATAGCCACTTTTAGCTGCCCTTTTTCATAACTAAGCTAGGCGCCATCTTGTTGAGGGTCTTTTGCATCTTATTTGAAGTCATTTGGGTCAGTTTTGAGTGAGTTGTGTGCATTTCATTGATTTGCTGTACTGCTGGTTATTTTCAGTCTTGGTTCTGTCATAACAGCTTGCATAGAATCTATCATTTGAGTTAGGTTTTGAAAGGAGAGACATTGAGAGTATTAAGGAAAGCATTGTACTTTGTTGCAGCATTGGGAACACTCTTATCTTGTGCTTAACAGATAAATCTCTGATATTGTAAGCTGAACAGTAGTACTGTCAGCATCTCTCTTATTCTTGCTAATCTCATATTTGTAACTGCCCACTGAATAAGTGGAAGAGGCTGGCTTGCCGCCTATCTATAGTTGAATTGCATTGTAATATCTTTCATCTCCGCCCTATGGTAGCTCCATTCCCACTCTGGGTTTGAAAGCACATTCTGGGTGTTGAGTTTATTCGAAGTTGCATTTGTATTTCTTTAAATCTCCACCAAATGGTTGCCTCATTCCATTCTGGTTTGGGAAGCACATACTTGGTGTTGAGTTACTTTAGTTGCAGTTCTGATTTATTGTACTGACGATCCTCTTGCCATATGACAGCCTCTCTCTTGTTGAGATTGAGTGCGCATTCTTGGCAAAGAGTTATATTGTAACTGCTGGTTTGATTTATCTAACCCTAACGGGTGCCTTCTGTATTGTTGTTGTACTTGCATTCAAAAATCGGAAAAAATTTGGTCCGGTTCATTACAG